>JARVZY010007586.1:0-22653 GCA_030686995.1 Artemisia argyi | reverse complement strand
TTAATAGTTTTTTTCTTACTTATATCTTGGTACAAGCATTATATTAAACTGGTGGTGTTTAGGAAAATACTAATATATACTCAATAATGGATATGAACAAAAAATTAAGCACATTGCAACTTTTCAAGTAGCACATTACTCACTTGCCACATCTCAACCCAACACACATAATGATATAAGAAAATAAAAATATACTTCTCCGCTTCACTATTTATCCACCAGGATCACTCTTAGCTATACTTTTGCGAAGGATATGTTTCTATAACTTGAACTACTAAATTGTGAGTTTTAGGGGAAGTATTTGCAGTTGGTTAATTTAAAAGGATATATTAAAAATATTAACGGGGTGTTTGGGATTGTATATTAAACCTACTTATTGTGTATTTATACGATAGTTTACCAGTGTTTGGATAGAAACAAGTTGCTGATTAGTTAGATGAGGTTTAAATAAGCACTTTAAAACCTTATTATTTAAACAGCATGTCTGCAGCACAAACGCAACATTGCTTTCGAATCATCAATTACATTTCTTTTTTAGACTAATCATCAATTGCACATGAATGATCAATGTTTTGACATCATATGCTTATTAGTTGGAACAAACTTGATTATTATTGATAAATTTGCAATGTAAGGGATGTTGGTCGCAATGTCTCCCGAAAAATATTTACTGTTTGCAATTCATAATCATAACGAATACAAGGAATCGTCACTGAAATAGGAACTTAAAGTAGAGCTTTCTCGGAGGAAAAAGAGGGTTAAGAAGTCTGCTGCAAAAAACAAAGATTCATCTCCAGTGGAGCGTGCTGATGGTAGCTCTTTGTACATCTCTCTTCTGGTATGCGGCAATGAGCAAACATGCATTGGTATTAATTAAAACGTGTTTTTTTCTTAGGGTTGGGTGTTTGGATACTTTGTCAATGATGTTCTACTTGTCTGCTCTCACTTTAATCTTGCTTTATTATTCTGATGTTGTATCTTGGTATATCGCAGAAATTTATGTATTTCTTTTATTGTTTTTCATTCAGTTGGTGTATATCGCAGTTGGTGTATATCGCAGAGATTTATGTAACTTGGTATACAGTTGTGACTGCTGCTGGTGCCAAAATGTCGGGATCGAAACAAGACACTAAACAAGAATCCAAGTGAATTCTCTGAATAATGCATAATCCATTAAGGTTAGCTGTTACCCGAATGATTAGTAATTAAAAAAAAAGATAATGGATGATGGAAGATTTGAACGCATAACGGTTTAAATTACTGCATCTCTTACATGGTTGTAGCTTTCACCACTCACTGGTAAAAAGCATCACGTAATCATCATGATTACTTTCCACTTCAACTTGTGGTGACACTAAGAGGGAGCTTTAAATAATATGTCTTGTCTAAGATAGTTTTAAAGATTTGTACCTGGGTTGTAAAGATAGCTGCTAATTTAGTATTGGGTTGTCTAAGATAGTTTTAAGGCACCTTCATTGCTACAATTACACAAAAGCACTCCTCAATTACAATAGTTTCAAGTAAGCTCCTAAGCCAACTTTTTATACCTTAAGCATAAACATGATTTCTTCGCTAGGTATGCCAAATAGAATAAAAATGAGTAATGCTTTTATGCCGGTTTAGTTGTTATTCGCGTTGCCAAATAGAATAAATTTGCCGTTGTATATGTAGCAGAAGTTGAGTTGGATCAATCTAACATTTTTGCAAGATCACTTGAGTCTTTTGGCTGTGAACTTGAATAAATTAAGGTCAATGATCTATCCTTCTCAAACAACAGCATCAAAATTCAGTGCTATGCTTCCAAGTTTAGCAGATATTATTGATAAAGAACACAAAAAGCTTCTTGCTCGGAAGTCTATCTTTGAAAAATGAAAAGAAGAACAGGAACGCCACCTACTTGAAATAGTATTCATGCATTTACATTTTGAATTATCATTTTACGTGTTTGTGGAGATGGCAAAACGAGTGCGTTAACTGTTTTAAGATTACAAGAGAATTATATTCAATTTTTAAGATGACAAAAGAAGTATATTTACTTTAATAGATATGAAACGCCTTTTGATATATTAAACATGTTTTATTGTTGGCTATTTTCTAACATGCGAATAATGTTCTCCCCCTGATTCTGAACTCTATTTACTTTGAAGGAACGAGAAGAGGAGAAAAAAAGGTTGAAACTTCAGAAGAAAACTGAAGAGGAAGAAAAGAAACGACTTGCAACTGATCAAATTTGAAGAAAGGAAGCATGAACTCATTCATAAGGAAATTGAGGATCGTGAGCGTGAAGAAGCACAAGCTATAATCAACAAAGTTGAAAAGCGCATTCAAGAAAAAGAAAGAAGCATCATTGAGGGATGAGCGATTCATTGCTCGAATTTTTATGTTTTTATACCTAAGGTGCTTTAAGTCGATTCTTGAGGTTGACCACTATTTTTTGTTCACAGGAGAACGTGACAAAGCAGGATTTGATGGAGTTAGCAATGCAAGAACAAGTTAGAGAGAGGCAGGAAATGGAAAAGAAAATGCAAAAACTAACAAAAACGATGGATCACTTTGAAATAGCAAAGAGGGAAGAGGCAGCACCTTTGATTGAAGCTGCATTCATGGATAAGTATCCAGTAGATGGGAGTAAAACATTCAATATTGATATTCATAAGGTGCGTAAATAGTGATCATGATTTGTTCTTAATTACTCACCCATTTTTACTTATTTTACAGGTAGCTCTCACTCATGGACGATACAATGTTAAACCACAAATGAAACAAATCGACAAGAATGGCTATTTATGCTTTGAGGTACTTAACATAATCTTTGCTTAAATATCGATTATTATATGAGTTAATTGCATAAATCGTCCCTGAACTTTGGCCAGATTGCATGTTTCGTCCCAACCATTTCGAAAGTGCAGAAATCGTCCCTGTGTGAAACGTTTGAGTAAATTTTCGTCCCTAATTGGTACGAAACATGCAATCTGGCACTTTTGAAACATGCAATTTTCGTCCCAACCAGGGACGAAAATTTGCTCAAAGGTTTCTAACAAGGACGATTTCTGCACTTTCGTAATGGTTGGGACGAAACATGCAATCTGGCCAAAATTCGGGGACAATTTATGCAATTTACTCTTATTATATTGAGAGAAAATATGGATAGGAACATAAATTTGGTATACACTTTGAGGAGCAGAAGCAACCATTAAAATGGATAGGTGCACACATATTTAAAGTCTATTTTACTATGATATGGTTAGAGTTCATATTTTACATGCCTATATACTATGAACCAATGAAAGGTGCCACGCTAGACAATATCTTTTACTTTATCATGTTGGATCAAAAAGTGTAGATTAGCAGGGACATCTCAACCCTGTGTACCATAATGGTACCCATCAACCCTACCCAGCAAAGGTTTGATGCCTGTGAAATACCTCCACCCAATACCCAACCATGCTTGCTGAACGGAATCGAACTCGCGTCCTTTAGTTGGATCAAGACATCACATGGTTGGGCCCATGCTTCTAAGGTAGCTAGTTGATATCATTAGAGCTTGTGGTCCCCATGTGAGGACTTCCCGGTTGGTCACCCAACCCGGTACTACTCTCACCTAGGCTCGCTTAACTTAATAAGCTTCACTCAGTGGACCACAAAGCCTCATGATTACTTTATTATGTTCTTGAAACTTTGGTATCGGAGGTAACTTCAAATGTATATTTTTCGAATACATGATTCTCTACTGTGTAATTCATAAAGCATCAGTTCATTGCATTTTTAACTATTGTGTAATTCATAAAGTGCTTTTATTTCGTTCATTCTTCATTTAGAATGAGAGCATGTGGAATTGTGAAAAACTTAATTAGCTTGGGCAACCTGAAGCTTGAGAACTTCAGATGTACATCAACACTGAAAATTGACATTCTAAAATCTAAATGATTTATTCACTAAAAAAATGCAGAACAAAAAATGGTTTGATCTAACGTTACACCTTTTTCTTTATCATAATCTTAGAAATTTTATAGCTAGGATAATAAAGAAGCGGCGATGATGACCTTCTCCTCCAATGGACCGAACATTATAGCCCCGAAGTTAATAAAGGTCAGTCACTTTTTCCACCTTTATTAATTCCATTTTTGTTAGCAAGTGAAACTTGAATTGTAACAGGTTATAGTTGTTCCTCTACTTTTCTGTGATCAGATGCTAGCGGATAGTTGGCGGAACTGCAGATGATACAGAGAGCGAGGTTGATCAATATTAGATGCATACTCAACGTGTTAAGGATCATCAAAGTAGCTTATATTATTGGAAGTTATAGATATGTAAGTTCGTGAATAGGAGTTTGTGAATAGATGGTGGAACAAAATGTTCATTCTATGAACTGCTATCTTTTGTTTTTATAGTCAAACACAGTTTTTGTAACTAATACATAATAATTTATTTGAAGCAAGCTTGGTAATATTATGTTGTGCACAAAGTATATGCTGTATCATTGTCTGCGCATTTATAAGTGAAGGATTATACCATGTCATCTTGCAATTAACCACAAACTTAAACGGAAGTTGTTATAACACCTATGAAAATCGCGCTGACATGTGGGGTTTTGTTATAGCAACTTCAAAGAATAATACCTTTTCTTCAGTTCAAAACCACATTAGGAATCGTTTGTTTATCTATTAAGGCAATGACGACATTTTTTGGGAATTTAAGTTTTTTTTATAGCCATAACAGCCACATGCTTAACAACCGAAGATATATGTAAATGAGATGTCTGGTGGTGAAATAATCATGGATATATCATATATGCCCGCATACATATTAGAGTTAACTAGTAGGGTACTCGCGCGTTGCAGCTGCGGGTACCCTAAAATAAATGTTAAGGACATCAAAAGGAAAAAAGCGATAGCTAAAAGTTGTAAACCTTTCGGGCTCGAGCCCGTTGGCCCGTGCTCGTTCGGGATCGAGCCCGTTTGGCTCGTGCACATTTAGGCTCGAGCCCATTCGACCCGTTGCCCGTTCGGGCTTGAATATTTGTATAATGTGCTTTATTATTTGTATTAGTGACATTTAATGTAGAAATTGTGTTTAAGTTGGTTGTACAATATGTTTGATAATTTGTATTTCTTAAGTAAAGGGTGTTTTAAAATTGCATTAATTGTATATATTGACCAGTTTATTAATGTTAGTAAATGTGTTTTAATTAGTTGTAATTTTAGCTTAAAAACTTGTAATGCCGAATTTTAAGTATTTCTATTTAAAGATTGTATTTAGTGTTAGAAAATGTGTTTTAATTAGTTGTTTTTTAGCTTAAGAACTTGTAATTGTATTTAATGTTAGAAAATGTATTTTAATTAGTTGTACTTTTAGCTTAAGAACTTGCAATGCTTAATTTTAAGTATTTCTTTTTTTAGAAGGCCTAAATGCTTTATAAGATAGTATGATTAGTTGCTAATCTTTGGCTTCGATGTGTACTCAGATGCATGGTAAATACAGATTAATCAATTAGTGTGCCCTTATTAAATATGGTACAAGTTGTGTAATAGTGTGGGGATTCATTTATGTTCATTCAATATATGTCATATGAGATGAACATTTATTTTTTTCCGTTGTTAATGCATTCAATAAATAAATTGGTATGTCTATAATTGATTTATATTTACTTAATTTTTGATATCGTTTGGTTTAAATTATCTCAATCTTGCCATTTTTTACGTGCCTTCTTTGCTATAGTCGGCGACTCTTATATTCATTGTTTGTATATTAATGAGATATCATTGTACATAGTTCCTCCCTATTTCATCATTTATCTTGATATTAATTTTATAATTACGCTATTTTATATTAATAACATATTTGACGTTATTCATTATTTATTTATGTCCAATTAAATTCGCCAGGTAATATTATGAAGTTAACATTCAATATAGTAAAATATGTTAACGATAATTATAAGTCATGCCCGCCAATCGGGCGGGCTTTGAAAGCTATTATGTGTCGCCTCACGAATGCCTACAACAATAGAAATTGTTACACTATCGAGTGGCCATAGTTATGAACAATTACATGTAGACTGCGTATAGATACCATGACACAAATGTAGAGGGAATTGAATATAACTAGGGTGTTTGGTCTTTGTAGCTGCTGCATGGTTCTTTTACACTAAAACAATTATAATTGAGAAACCTTACATGGTTCTTTTACACTAAAACCCACAAGGTCACACTTTTAAAACAAAAAATAGGACAATCTCCAATCATTTGACGCAAGGGTTCAGCGCACAAGCTATAAAATTTTATCATTCATTAACTAATACCTTCAAACGATCTTTATAATATATAAAACCAAATAATACAAATTCAAATATAAGGAATCATATCGAGTTAGAAACTGATCATAAAACATCACATTGGTCTTTAATGGGTTGAACGAGTCAATGACTAACAAATAACATTTTCATTATAGGAATGTATTTAAACTGAAAGCATATACTTTGTAATGGCGGATAATTTATTAAGTTTTATTTACTCTTATTGGACTACCATTCATTTTGTTTTGTTCTTTATTCACTGTATATACTTTTTCAGCCATTTTTTACACACCTTCTTTCGTTATAGTCAAATTTGTCAACGATAATTATAAGTCATGCTCGCCAATTGGGCGGGCTTTGAAAGCTAGTATGTATATATGTATATGTATATATATATATATATATATATATATATATATATATATATATATATATATATATATATATATATATAGGGTGAGGATCAGGTACGTTTTTGTCTTTTAGTGCGGATGGTATGGACGAATCTCAGCCCTCCATCTAGTCACCATCTGAAAAAGGCGGAGTGGCAATATCGTAAATATCCCGTCTTTTTTTAGAATCGTTACTATCGTATTAGCTTTTTTTCTGAAAAAAATTCAAAAAAATCTGAAAAAATTAAAAAAAAAATAAAGAGGACAACAATCGCTGAAAAAAAATTCAAAAAAAAAATCGTTTTCATCGTTAAAGGTATTGTGATATTAGCGTATGATTTTGACTTTTTTACAAAAGTCAAGATCAGATATTGACTTTTGTAAAAAAGTCAAAATCAGATTCTGATATCACATAAACTTTTTTTTTAATAAAAAATTTAATATCACAATAACTTTTTTAATATCATAAAAACTTTTTCTTAATAAAAATTGTTAATATCGCCGTAACTATCATGCCTTCTTAGTATCACTCTAATACTCATACATTCTTTTTCAGTTTTTTTAATATCACCGTAAGTTTTTTTAATATCGTAATAAAAAAAACAATTATAATAAGCTTTTCACTAATATCACGGTTCATTTTTACATGTAAAAAAGTTTAATACCACGTTGGTTTTACAATATCACCGTAGCTATCATGGGTTTTTAATGTTACGGCTCATAATATTGTTAATATCACGGTAGAACTCATAATATGGTTAATATCGTGGTAGGACTCATAATCACAAAAACTAAAAAGTGCTCAGAAAAATCTGAAAAAATTAAAAAAAAAAAAAAAAAAAATGAAAGAAGACAACAATAGTAAGGAGCCCTCAAAAGGAAAAAAAATTAAAAAAATCATTTGCATGATCAATTGGTACCGCGATAATAACGTGTGTGTGCGATTAGATCTAGATCAGATCTGGATGGACGGTCCAGATCTGTCCATACGTCCACACTAAAATCCAAAATCCGCACGTGATCCTCACTATATATATATATATATATATATATATATATATATATATATATATATATATATATATATATATATATATATATCACACTGTTATTGACTAATTGAAATGCAGACAAGTGAAAAAATGTTATATGAAAAATCATAATCTACTAAAAAACTGAGGAATTGAGAATCCTTTCGGTATGATGAGGAATCGTAGTGAAATAAAACCTTACTTATTAAAACTAGTTTTGCGCAGGGAATATATTTTTCACATGTGTAAATAGCACTTTTTAATTTGCTCTATATAGACCGTGTGACTCCAAATTCTAATTTTATATTTGTGGTCGTGCTACTACATCTTTGACAAGTGTTCATTTTAATAAGTAGATATTTTTTGTGCGACCGACTCCACATTTTATGCGACTGTTTTGTATTTTTCAAAATAAAAAATCAAATTTCAAAAAAATTTACTTTTTATACTTTCAAGAATTTTTTTCTTCTTCAAAAAAGACAAAACGATCACACAAAAAAGTTTCTCATCCGCCAGTCACAAAAGTACGACTGTCGGTCTAGCAGAAAAAAAGATCAACCATGGTCTCATTTTCGTGAAAAAAAATAATAATAATAATTAAAAAAAAAAAAAAAAAAAAAAAAAAAAAAAAAAAAAAAAGAAAAGAAAGTAGTAGACACTTGGCAACAAGGTAGTTGAGTCGCACAAAAAACATCCATCTACCAAATCGAACACTTGGCAAAAAGATAGTGGAGTCACACGATCTAACAATCGCACGAAAGTAAAACTGAAAAAAAACTGAAATTTGTTTTTTAATTTTTAAAATGAGACTGTCCGATATTGTAAATCCTCTAAAGATATTATCAAAATCTCTCGTGGTATTGATCCTCAAACCAAGAACAAAATAGCCCATAGCAAAACTCAATAGGCAACATGTTACTATGTGAGATGACATGGCTCAATAGCATTCTATCGGCCCAAAAACAAATTTGGTAAAATGACTTTATTGAGGAGGAATTTAACTTCTAAGTTTCAATTCTAAGATGTTCACAATTCGGTTTTTAATCACGGAATCGAATACCAAACTGAATCAAACAGATCTAAAACTAAACTGAATCTACAAAACAGTTTTCTTATAGAAACCTAACCAAACTAAGTATTCGTTTTTCGATTTGATTTCAGGTTTTGCAAAACTTAAACCGAACCCAACCGAAAACCAAATTCATGTAAATATGTAATGCAAAATTCACATCATGTTTTTTAGTCTAACATAGTAACATTAACAGTCCGCCCATGCTAACATAAACAGCTTCTATACAACTCACCAAGTTCATTTGAATAAAACTTAACCTGTTATATCAAATCATGAACATGATAAGAAATACTAAACAGCTTAACTAACTCGAGATCCATTAAGGCTACTTGTTTAGAAAAATAAACCCTCATGATTCAAGAGGAGTACATAATAACTTGGTGCCATGACACACATACTAATCAATCATATATGAAGATGTATGACAGTATGAGACATATAGTTTGAGAGAATGATGAAGCAATAAGTCATTCACAAGATTAAGAGCTTTGTTTTCACAATTTAACTAACCGAAAAACATATGCATAAAGTTCTTACAAAACACTACTAGTGTTCTCAAAACTATGATTAACACAAATGTTTAAGTTTAGCATATTAGCTCATCTCTATCTTCAACTAATCAAAAAACATATGCATAAAGTACTTTCAAAAGACTACTAGTTTTATAAAACAATGAGTAACACAAAAATTATTGTTTAGCATATAAACTCATCTTCATTTGTTACTTCTTGTTCTCCAAATCAGCACCCAAAATCCAATCCATAAGACTTCGCTGCGATTCAGTGTTCCCTTCAGTTTCTTCCATCTCCAATTCCAAATGAGTCGATTGACTCGATCCATCCTCCCTTATCATTTCCATCTTCATCTCCTCATTACTCACAAGCTCATCCTCCAACAAGCCCGACCCATTCTTTGGTATGTCCAAAAATTGACCCATTGACCAAAAGTAACCATTTTCCAAACATTCCATTTTCTTAAAATGAACCCATGATTGAGCCCATGGGCACCTTTCTTTTTTCGCCTTAGTGATATCAGCACGTTGCACCTCAAGACGGTAACGTTTTCTAAGCATATTCATTTGGTGACAACACTGCGAGTATGTTTTCTGCTTGTTACGAGTACCAGATAAAACATCGTGGCATCTTGCAGCCACCTTTAAGGCCACTTCTTTCCACTCACAGTCATGTAAAGTGGTTCTCATCAGTGAAAGCCGTTTCTCACAGTACGCATCAATAAGCGCTGAGGTTTCGTCATCTGTCCACCACGACAAAGAACGGCCGCGGCTATGAGAAGTGGCTAGTTTTTTTATGGTTTGTGGTGGTGAGTTTGTGAAGGTTGTTTCATTTTCTTCTTTCATTTTCACTTGCAATAGAAAAATATGTTACTTCTAGCACTTAATATAAGTTGTGACCCATTTATATAACCATATATTTTGATTTGATTCTGTTAGCTGTACAAATGATAAAGTTATCAGACATCTGTTTTATTGGTCTATGTGATTTTCCTGTTTTTTGCTAAGTTCAGTTTTTTTGCAGGTCTTTTCATGTTTCCATTTTAAGTGTCTGTGTATCTTTTGACAGCATGCACTTCCTATGTTACATTTGCTTAGGATGACTTGTACATTAATCTTCTTTATTTTGTTATGTGTACACCATGGTTTGCACAAGGTACTCACGATATTCTAGCCTTAAGGCGCCAAGCCACCACACCCGTACGTTAACGCGTTACAGGTATCAGTGCCATCACTAACGCGCCAAGCCACCGCACCCGTGCTCGTGTCCTTTAACAAAAGTCTTGTAACTTGTACTTCTAGTTGTAGTAATAAGTCCTTGCAAATGTATCTCAAGGGTAAGGCTAGAAAAGCCAACGCTTTAAGCGTTATATTTTTTTAAGGCCTCAAATTACTATGCTTCATCATTTTATATCGAGTTTTATGCCTTTTATTTAATAGAATTTCAGCTTTATAGGAGTTCTTGATGTGGATTATGGGTGTTCAAAAGATATCCGTATTCGGATATCCAAAAATTTGATTGCAATTTATTAAAAAGTTGAGATTTATAAATTGTCAATTTTGGAACTCATAAACAAGTTTTCCAAATATATAGATATTTGAATATTCGGTATATAAAACTATTATCTGAAATTTCAGATATCACAGTTGAAAAAACTTAGCTAAAATAATGGGTTTAATATAAAACCATTATCGCAAATTTCAGATAAGTCTATTAAATTATTGATAAGTCTATTAAATTATTTAAAATAAAATTAAAATAAAAAAAATAAGTCTTTAAAAAATGACTCATTTTATATTTTTGATTTAGGTCTCAAAAAACCATGAAACGACTCGGAGTCATTTTAAGTACTAGTTACTTGATATTTTTCACTTACTTAACGTCGTAACTGCCATTCATGCACCACTTTGTATGTGCTAGTTGAATACGCATTAGCAATGTGGCTTTGATTAACAATTCGACTTAAAATATAAGTACCCATTTTTGGGTACGCCACAGTGGTATTAGTATTTCTGAACCGAGTGAGAAGCTTCATCTGTACCGTTAATGTGTCATATTTATGTTTGTGAGATTCATATATTGAATGTCCTGTTGTTTGTTAAGCTGCAAAACAGTTCCAGATTAGGGTTAAGATAATCAATGAAGGTACCGGATATTCACTTGAAATCGTGGTATCACTTTCCAATAGAAACTATTCGACCCTATGCCTGGGTTACACGAATATCTCTATGGGATAAGACCAAGTGATGTTCTTGCTTTAGGCACAAACCAAGAACCAGATGCGTATATAGTGTTTAGGGTTTTGTGTTTAGTAAATCGTATGATAACTTCCTTTCATGCATAATGATGTGATCTCTATTTATAATAGAGAATACTCAAACCCTAGCCCATGGTATTATGTATAATTAACGGCCCATTAATGATAACATAATAATTTCCATAATTATAGGATCTGTGGTTATCAGTGGAAACAGTTACCCTTGCAGTGGTAACAATAACCCTTGCAGTGGTAACGTTAACACTTGCAGTGGTAACAACAACCCTTGCAGTGGTAACGTTAACACTTGCAGTGGTAACAACAATCAGCAGAATCATGCTATCAGCAGATTCAATACATAACCACTATTGAGTCAGGGGATTCAGTGACCAAATGGGTGTATACTCCATACCTCCAAGCCCATTACCAGGTGTGAATTGATCCCTCAAGTGTACTAAATTTACTAACAATCCTCCCCAAATTTAGTTCACTACCTTTGCATGAAAATTCAAACACAAACCAAAACAAGTGCATAAATGAAAATATCCTGAGGATTGAATTTCCACATTAGTACATATACTTTCAAATATTCGAGAATCAGGGTGTTCTAAGAATTGAACCCTTCAACCCATTTGAATACCTGATGATAAATACACACAAGTTTTCAAACACTAAAATACTCCTGACACTATACAAGCCATGTGTCCATATCCAATTCATAAATGTTGTAAAAGCTAAAAGTCCAAAGCTTCCTGAAGCGGCAAAACTTCAACATTTACATAGGTGGTTCATCTTTAATTCATGCTCCTGCTCAGCACTTTTTCAAAGAAAATTAACCATTAAGAAGTGAAGACTTCATCCTCCTTTCAGCAGGTAACAAGCACAACCTTAGGATGTTTGTAATACATGTGCTTCAGTCCACCAAATGATCAGCTTTCCACATTGAACTCAGCTTCCAAGTTTCCTTAGAAGGGAGTTGGGTATCCTTGCATTCAGTGACTAAGTTGGACTTAAACCCATCCCTTTAGCAGACTTCAAAACCAAGTCTCTAGCCAAACCCTTCGTCAAGTGATCAGCTAAGTTTTGTTGAGATTTAACAAACACTATAGATATCACCCCATTCATGATAAGCTCACGAATCATGCTATGCCTAACACCTAAGTGTCTAGACTTCCCATTGTACATCTGGCTATAAGCCTTTGCCAATGTAGCAGCACTATCACAACGGATAGAAATAGGTGCTATAGGTTTAGACCACAATGGAATCTCAAGAAGCAAGTTTTTCAACCATTCAGCTTCTTTGCCAGCAGCAGCTAAAGCCACAAATTCAGATTCCATGGTTGAACTGGTAATGCAAGTTTGTTTCTTGGATGCCCAAGAAATTGCACCTCCACCAAGTAGGAATACCCAGCCACTAGTAGACGAATTGTCTTCAGTGTTACTGATCCAACTTGCATCAGTGTATCCTTCTAATACTGAAGGATAACCAGTATATGAGAGACTATAATCCATAGTTCTCTTCAAATACTTAAAGACCCTCTGAATTGCTTGCCAGTGATGAGCACTAGGATTACTAGTATACCTGCTCAGTTTACCCACAGCAAAAGCAATATCAGGCCTTGTACAAGTCATGGCATACATCAAGCAGCCAATCACCCTAGAATACTCAAGTTGAGATACAGCTTTGCCAGTATTAGGCATTAGCTTCTCACTTGTATCCATAGGAGTACTCACTGGAGTACAATCAAAGTAATTAAATTTCTTTAACACCTTCTCAATGTAATGAGACTGTGAAATAGAAATCTTGTTACTTTCATGTTTAATCCTTATGCCAAGGATAACATCTGCCTCCCCCATATCCTTCATGGAGAACTTTGATGACAAAAATTCTTTTGTAAGATCAACTTGATTTTGGTCAGTGCCAAAGATCAACATGTCATCAACATATAGACAAATGATGACTCCTTTACCAGATTCATCAAATTTGCTATATACACATTTGTCAGCTTGATTAAGTAAATAACCACTAGACAAAACCACTTCATCAAACTTTTGATGCCATTGCTTAGGCGCCTGTTTTAGTCCATAAAGAGACTTAATCAGTTTACACACCTTGTTTTCATTGCCAGGCATGATGAAGCCCTGAGGTTGGTTCATGTAAACCTCCTCATCTAAATCACCATTCAAGAAAGCTGTCTTCACATCCATCTGATGAATAATCAGATTGTGAATTGATGCCAAAGCAATTAGCAATCTTATGGTACTGATACGTGCCACTGGAGCATAAGTATCAAAGTAGTCTATTCCTGACTTTTGTTTAAAGCCTTGAATAACTAATCTTGCCTTGAACTTTTCAACAGTTCCATCTACCTTCATTTTCTTTTTGAAAATCCATTTGCTCCCTAAAGGTTTGCAACCAGATGGTAGATCAGTCAACACATAAGTGTTATTGCCCATGATGGAGTCCATCTCATCATTAATTGCTTCTTTCCAGAAAGCAACATCCTGGGACTTCATTGCTTCTTCAAATGTTTTGGGATCATCCTCCACAATGAAGCAATAGGAGTATTGGTCAGAGACCTCACTCCTTGTACCTTCAATTAAGTATAATTGAAACTCAGGTCCAAATGACTTTGGAGTCCTCACCCTATTGCTCCTTCTGAGCTCAGGTTCAGGTTGTTGTTCCACAACCTCAGTAGGAACCTCATCAGCAGGAACCTCATCAGTAGGAACCTCATCAGTAGGAACCTCTGAAACACCATTGTCATTGGTTCCATTAGGAATCCTTTGACTTGGTCTAGGGATAGATGAGAATCTATTCTCATCAAAGATTGCATCCCTTGATTCAATTATTGAGTTAATTGAAACAGACTCATTAGGTTCTATAACATAAAACCTATATGCCTTGGAATGCTCAGCATATCCAACAAAGATGCATTCAATGCCTCTTTCACCCAAAGTTTTCTGCTTTGGATCAGGGAGTCTTACAACAGCCCTACAACCCCATATCCTAAGATAATTAAGGTTAGGTTTCTTTTTAGTCCAAAGTTCATAAGGGGTAACTTTGTTCCTTTTGTTGGGAACTCTATTTAATAAATAGCAAGCTGTTAACATAGCTTCACCCCAGAACCCTTGACTCAGCCCTGAATAGGACAACATGGAATTAACCATCTCCTTCAGCACCCTGTTTTTCCTTTCAGAAATACCATTTTGCTGAGGAGTATAAGGGGCAGTCGTTTCATGGATTATACCAACAGACTGAAAATACAGAGTATTCATGTACTCACCTCCCCTATCAGTCCTTAATCTTTTGATCAAAGAACTTTGTTGCAATTCAACTTCAGTTTTAAATACTTTAAATTTATTTAATGCTTCATCTTTAGAATGTAATAAATAAACATGACAAAACCTAGAAGCATCATCAATAAAAGTCACAAAGTATTTCTTATTCCCCAAGGAGGGAGTAGCATGTAAATCACAAAGATCACTGTGAATTAACTCCAAAACTTTAGTTTCACGTTTTACTCCTTGAAAAGGTTTCTTAGTTATCTTGTTCAACATACAAGTTTTACACTTTTCAGTGTTCATATCAAAAGCTGGAATTAACCCATCCTTAGACATATCTTGCATCCTTTTAAAATGTACATGGCCAAGTCTTGCATGCCATAGGTTTGAATCATTAAGTTTAGATGTAGATATAAAAGCAGAATCAATATTATCATGAACAATATTAAGTCTGAACATTTGATTACATAAATAACCAAAACCAATAAACACACCATTTTTAGATAAAACAAACTTATCAGATTCAATAACCTGTTTATAACCACAATTATTTAAAACACTACTAGAAACCAAATTCTTTCTAATATCAGGAACATGAAAAACATTAAATAAAGAAACACTCTTTCCAGAACTAAACTTCAACTCAACACATCCTTTTCCATGCACCAGGGCAGTTGACTCGTTTCCCATATGAAGAATAGAACCATCATTCATTGACTCATAAGTCTTGAACCAGCTTCTATCTTTACACACATGAATTGTTGCTCCAGAGTCAACCCACCACGCAACATCATCATCCTGCACAAAGTAAATGTCAGATATATATGTAACATAATAAATCTTAAAAGACTTATTAAACACATTCTGACCTTTCAGAGAATTGGTGTTACCATTCCCTCCACTTGTGCTTGATCCATTGGATTTGTTTCCAACTTTTCCACCCTTGCAATCTTTCCTGAAGTGTCCAGGTTTCCCACACTTCCAACAAGTCACCTTAGGTTTCTTGTTAAGATCAGATTTGGTGTTATCTTGATGCTTACGTTTGCCCTTGTTGTCATTGTACTTGGTAGAGTTGTTATGCTCCACCATATTGACAACTGATGGACCAGTAGCAGTGCTACTCTTTGGCTTGTCAATGTCTTGAGCTTTGAGTGAATCTTCAATGCGCAAGTGACTGCCCAACTCAACAAGAGTTAACTCCTCCTTCTTATGCTTAAGCATATGTTTGAATTCTTTCCAAGAAGGAGGTAGTTTATCGATGATACAAGAGACTGAAATAGCCTCATCCATGTTCATCTTGTGTTGTGTGAATCGACCAAGTATACTAAGAAGTTCATTGTATTGTTCCATGACAGGTCTAGAATCAACCATTTTGTAATTGTTAAAATTACTTACAAGGAACTTCTTACTTGATGCATCCTCAGCCATATATTTGGCTTCCAAGGAATCCCATAGTTCTTGAGAAGTTTCAACATTCTGATAAATATCAAATAGAGAATCAGACATACCATTGAGAATTAAACCTCTGCATATGTAGTCATCATTCTCCCACTTGCTCTTTGCCCTCATCTGATCCATAGTAGCATCATCTCCATGATCTTCTGGAATCTCAGTCGTGAGAACATACACCACATTCATACTTGACAATAAGAAGTGCATCTTCTTTTGCCACCTTCTGAAATCCACACCTTCAAACTTTTCCAACTTGGAAAAGTTAGCAGCCATTTGTCTCATAGCAGCAGCCATTGATTATCACTAATAGTTTCTATTGATTGTTGTTTGTTAAGCTGCAAAACAGTTCCAGATTAGGGTTAAGATAATCAATGAAGGTACCGGATATTCACTTGAAATCGTGGTATCACTTTCCAATAGAAACTATTCGACCCTATGCCTGGGTTACACGAATATCTCTATGGGATAAGACCAAGTGATGTTCTTGCTTTAGGCACAAACCAAGAACCAGATGCGTATATAGTGTTTAGGGTTTTGTGTTTAGTAAATCGTATGATAACTTCCTTTCATGCATAATGATGTGATCTCTATTTATAATAGAGAATACTCAAACCCTAGCCCATGGTATTATGTATAATTAACGGCCCATTAATGATAACATAATAATTTCCATAATTATAGGATCTGTGGTTATCAGTGGAAACAGTTACCCTTGCAGTGGTAACGTTAACACTTGCAGTGGTAACAACAACCCTTGCAGTGGTAACGTTAACACTTGCAGTGGTAACAACAATCAGCAGAATCATGCTATCAGCAGATTCAATACATAACCACTATTGAGTCAGGGGATTCAGTGACCAAATGGGTGTATACTCCATACCTCCAAGCCCATTACCAGGTGTGAATTGATCCCTCAAGTGTACTAAATTTACTAACATGTCCACGTTTTCAAGATATGGTTTGTTTATATTTTAGGCACTATTTGGCGAAGGATACAAATGCCATTATGTTTTTCTGCATGAAACAAAACAAAAATTGTTAAGTATAGCGGTTTCTAATTAATATTGGTTGTTCGTCAAATGTATCATTTACACAATAATTGTTAGATTAAAAACAAAAATTTATATCGTGAATATAAGCCGATTAATTAACTTACCATTGTTTCGTGATTTGCGTTGCGAATCATCTGCAAGGTGTTTGCTATCTTGGTCACGAATACAACCATCTTTATGCGGTTCTTTAACAAAAAGAGGTGACTATTTTTTTATTTATATTTAATTAATTTAAAATCTAGAAACATCTAATGATTTTCATCTTTGTTAGAGTTTTGGGTGTGGGCTCGTCGTTGCCTCTCCAAAGTGACATGGCAAACTCGTTGGAGCTCGCCACCACACCCATGAACCTCGCCATAACTCGCCAAAGTGGAACTCTTCATCTGCACGACGAAGGAAACTATCGTCTTTTGTGTCAGTGGTTGTATTTTTTTCGATTTATATTGTGTGTGAGTTGTGGGCCCCAAATGAGTAAGTTGAAGCTATTTGTGATAAGAGGGATGTAAAGGAAAGTTTTTTAAATTGATGTTGCACCCCGTGAATCTCAAATGAGGAGTTTTGGTGTATCACTACACCCAAAGCTCTTAAAAACACCTATTCATAGACCATAGGTATTTGCAGTTAGCACATTTTGACCATATGCTGTATATGGCTGTTTGCTTTTAATTTTAGACTGGTTTAAGTTTTCCTTATGTTGCAAAAATATAGAATTGTATTGAAACCATGCGACTGGTTATTGACAGTTAGCACATATTGGGTTCCAACCAGACCAACCTCAGACATTTGTTATGGGGAAAAAAAAGGGAAATTTCATACTTTACTACTTGTCACGCACGCAAAAACTTTATTTGTTAGACCAATGTTAAATTTAGCTTTTGTAAAGGAAATTATAGAGATTTGTTACAAGAAAAAAATAATTCGAAGCTAAACACCATAATTGGTCTCGATAAACTCGTTTAGTATCAAAATAATACATTACATTTGATTAACCTGACTTATAACTTTTTGACCGACCAATATAGTTTAATCTTACTGCCTCTCATATTTTAGTGATGATATTTACAAGTGCTTTTTCATCACTAATTCACCCAAAATTATTAACATGATTACATTTCGAACATGCGCACAACGGGATTCTATTATTTTTAGAAACTATGAAATGAAATGCTTTACTCTGTAATTATTAGTAAAGCATTAAAACATAGTAAATAATGAAATCATCTTCTTAAATAATGTAGAAAACCTTTACTCGTCTTTTACAAAGTACAATGTCACATTCTATTCCTTTGGTCACAAATGAACATTGTCTACACGACATAGTTAAAATGTGAGTAAAGTGCTTAGTTGGTGGATTGAATTGCTTATTAAACCAGCTAGCATCCCAAACATTATGCCTCGTAGTGAAATTGAACCATCATGCACTTTAGCACAACTATTTTTTTAAGTGTAGTACCGTCGATGCATTTTTAAAGCGAATTTTGTTGCTACATAAAACTTTATTAGTGTATCAAGTGTGCAATATGTGACAAAAATGGAGTGTTGGACAGTTGGACTGTTGGAGTGTGCCTGTTGATCCCTCATGTCATATAGTCCCAAGTCGCAAAATCTCTTCAACTCGAATAGCCTAACATAGCATATTAAACATTTAAACCTTAGAGCAAAGGGTACCATGCCAAAAATCACTTTTTGGTGTCAACTTAACGTCATCTCAACATTCTCACTTTTAACACTCACACACCAAAATACCTTTCACTCATAAACCCTTTCATATGTCATTTGAAGCCCACCCATACACAATTAAAACACAAACTTAACAACAATATTCGATTAATTTACAAATCAAAATGACAACTATTATTGAAATCAAAGCCCAAACTTATAAAGATCGAACCAAAAGCCCAAAGCATCTCAAAATCAGCCCAAAAAATCACAACCTTAACTTTTATATCATTTGCCTGGTACTTACTTTTACCCGATCTTTAGAGATGCTTTGACCAAAAATAGAAAGTGGTCCAACATGTCGATGGACCAAATCAGGTATCCTGTGGCCAATGAATTTGCCATGTTCTCTCATTCAGTAGGGTTAGTTTTTTGAAGAATTTTGGTTACATTGTTGGCCGCGAGGACCATGTAATATGCCATCCAACTTTACCAACTTGAGCTCAATCGAGCCTACTCAGGTGTTTAAGAATAGCCCTTTTGGAGACGTAAACCAAGTACTAACTTGGTGACATAACCGAGAGACTCGTATTTGATTACAGATAGGGACATGTTTCATCTTTGGGCCATGTACGACTCCTTAAAAGGGATATACATATTCGGTTTATGTGAATTAAGTAACTTGCATAAATCACACAGACAAGTGAATCCAAAAGTCGATATCACACTCCCTAAAGAATACATTTGGAAATTACTTTAAGTCATGCATTAACTAATAGACGAAAATAATATATGTTTCATTTATTCTAAAGTTCCAAACCCATGCATGTCGAGGGTTTATAGTTGTGTGTCTTTGAATGTGTCTATCCAAATTGCACATGGCCATCTATAAATGTACATGAAACCACATGTTGAGTGTTCCCTAAAAGAATCAATAATAACTACTTCTCATATGTTACAACTTCTACAAAACTACCCTTACGTCATCCTCCAATATATATTATTTTTCCTTTAACTTTATCAAAAGTTATTGCACCATAAAGAAGTGGTGAATATTGTGTTGTTACTAATTATTTACCTACATTATTTATACTTTTAGTTAACTAAAATACTTTTTTTTCCTTGCACATGTTATTTGATTCTAAGTTGATTCTCGTGGTTTTCAGAGGCCCTAGGCAATAACAGCAAAAGACCCTATTACACTTGTAAACTAAAACGAATTTGCATATAAACTTGAATTATATGACTTATATATGTTTAATATTATACATATTTATATGCAAAACTAGTAAAAATATAACCTTTTTAAGTAAAGGCCTTGTGCGACGGCACATATTGCACACAGGGCCAGATTTGAGTGTGTGTAAGGTGGGCGACCGCACAGGGCCCAAAAGTTTTAGGGGCCCCAAAATTTGTCCCGTTAATAATTATATGCATGTGTACACATATTTTTAACGGAGAAAAAAGTATTTAGATGAGAAAATATCTTAAATAAGTAATATCACTATAAATAAAAACACCTTTCGTGACGACTAAGTCGTCACCAAGTGTGTTTGTGACGATATGTCGTCACGGATTTCACGTCACCAATCTATTGTCACAAAACAACTTCGTGACGACAAAACACAGTGTAATTAGTGACGACAAAATGGGCCTGCAAATATTCAACGCAAGGACTAAACACAAGTGGGCTATAGCAACTTTGTGACGACAATGTCGTCACCAATATTTTACATAAACTAAATTATTTTACATAAAACTGAAATAAATAAAACAAATACTTTTGTAAATTAAATTTTTAAAAGCTGGTGACGACTAAGTCGTCACAAATTTTTTTCAATATTTAAATATTTCGATTCTAAATAAAACAAATAGACTTTTTATAAATTAATTTTAGAAAAATGGTAACGAAAAAGTCGTCACAAAATTTTCCTGCATATAAAAAAAAAGCAGCTATTGCTGTATTTTCACATTTCCAGAATTTAGCCGAAATTTTTGTCCGGAAAAAATCTACCAAAACTGAACCCATAAATTGTTTTGTGACCAAAAAATATGAAACAAAACCATTCAACTTCATCCGTCCACTTAATCATTTCAAAACCACCGAATGAAGGCATCGTTTTCACACAAATACGAGCTAATACAAACCTACTCGTTAATACCAAACAATGTCAACAGAAATAATACACTACCATACTACATACCTACTCATCCACTTAAGCTAATACTACCAAACAATGTCAATACAAATAATATACCACATCCTACTCGTCATACTAGTCATCTGATTCATCATTTTCATTATTATTTTCATTACCATTTTGATCATCATCAATATCTTCATGAGTAACAACATATTCGTCCTCCCTTGGAACGCGGCTACAACCGGATTCATTTGACGAAACTCGGAAGTATCGGTAAGGGTCGGGTGACGGATCTGGTAATGAGATGGGAGTGGTGCTGCTGCAGTGGTGGTTCACGGTGGTGCCATCTAACCCAAAATAAAAATAATAATAATAATAATAAAAAAATACCTTTAGTTAAACAAAACAAATGAACAAAGAGAGGTGGTGGTTCGCGGGTGGTTCACAGTGGTTCGCCGGCGATGATGCTAACCCGACACAAACAAAACAAAAATTAAACAACCAAACGTAACAAAACAGATTAACAAACATACCTTTAATTTATAAAAGAAAACAAAAACCATACCGTTATACATAAGATGTTACACAGATGGGTCGAGATGATAAAATTATACAAGACATGTTAAACGGATGAGTCGACATGATATTGTTATACATGAGATGTTAAACGGATGAGTCGAGATGATATCGTTATACATGATATGTTTAATGCATGAGTCGAGATGATATCGTTATACAAGAGATGTTAAACGGATGAGTCGAGATGATAATGTTATACAAGACATGTTAAACGGATGAGTCGAGATGATATCGTTATACATGGGATGTTAAACGGATGATTCGAGATCGTTGTACAAGACATGTTAAACGAATGAGTCGAGATGATATCGTTATACATAAGATGTTAAACAGATGAGTCGAGATGATAAAATTATACAAGACATGTTAAACAGATGAGTCGAGATGATATTGTTATACATGAGATGTTAAACGGACGAGTCGAGATGATATTGTTATACATAATATATTAAACGGGTGAGTTGAGATGATATCGTTATACATGATATGTTAAATGGATGAGTCAATATTATATCGTTATACAAGATATGTTAAACGGAAGAGTCGAGATGATATCGTTATACATGAAATGTTAAACGGATGAGTGGAGATGATATCGTTATACAAGACATGTTAAACGGATGAGTCGAGATAATATTGTTATACATGAGATGTTAAACGGATAAGTCTATATGATATCGTTATACATGAAAAAGAGTGTTTTAAAGAAGCCAACCTTTATCCAAGGCTAATTAGCCCATATTTCTAAGTGTGATTCAATGGTTACCAAAGTATCCTTTCAACTGACTCAGGTTCTCTATTGGTGCTAGTTAGTTACGTCCTACCCAAATAAGACTCAAGTCCTACATTGGTAAAGTCGAGATGATATTGATATATTTGATATATAAAATGGATGATTCGAGATGATATTGTTGTTTTTGTTG
>JARVZY010007585.1:0-22660 GCA_030686995.1 Artemisia argyi | reverse complement strand
TGTAGCCAAAGCATGTTAATCAAAGAGATTAAGTAAACAAGCAATTTCATCTAGCATGCAAACATACTCATCAAGCAAGTAAAATATAAGTGCTAGGAAACAATAAGCAACACCAAATATTTCATAACTACATAACTAGGAGGATTAATCCTAATGTGTATAAATGTGCAATAAGTGGGTAGTTATGATAGCATGGATTTCTAGACTTGTTACAAACAAAGTCTTAATGAACAAACCATGGTCCTCTTGATTTGATTTAGTTTACTTATAAGTGTCATTTATATAAATATAGATGACAAATATGAGATCACCATGCATGATTTTAAAAGAGACGTTTTTTGCATTATTCAACAATGTTTGAAAGTAAGTTTTTACTTAGATGTGAGAGTTATTTGAATAAAATAGATTGGGTTTTTACTTCAAAATGTGTGAATGAACGGTAAAGAATATTTTCCCAATCTTTAGTTTTGATCAAAACAAAATTGTGGATATTGATAGTGAAAACATGTTATTTAAAAGTGGGATAGTTATTTGAAAAACTATTTTTCAAAATGTGAGGTTTTTGCATATTTTTAGAGATATTAGATTTTTGACAACAAATATCATAAATCAAATATTTTAAAAAATGTTTATTAAAGATCTCATGCTCAAGAGGATTGGTTATGCCTATTATTATCTCATGCTATCATTTCTACATATCCTATGATCCTAAAGGAAATGAAGACGATAATTTATATGTTAGATGCGAGAGTGTTGAATGGGGTATAACCTAACATCTATAGTTCCTTTGTTTTCGCACGCTTATCTAACTTAATGCCATAGTCTATGAGAGCTTGTTTCATCCATAGTTTTCTTACGCGAGGGATATAATCCTACTTCTATATTAATGATCGATCCACTTAACTCATTTCACTTCATCACCATGAGTTTGCTAATAGTGGATATAGAAGATTTCCCTTTTCTATTTCGTTCGGCAATGAACAATTTTATCTTATTCCTAGGAGAGTCAACCAATGATGTTTCTAGGTTATAAGAATATAAGCTATTATGTACACATATATGTAAAACTAAGCATTAATCTAACTAATCATATATCTAAGCATGCAAATTATAGCGATGAACTTAAAAGAAACGCGTACCTTTTAGTCTTCAATGGAATATCTTCAAGCACTTCAAGTGATCAAGTTGACTTATAGAAGTCATTTGTAGATGATATTCCAACTTCTTCTAAGATTGACAGCTTAGCCACTTGGTTCTCATTGTCTCATTGGTCCAAAGTTGTTTGGTCCAAACATATTCAACATTTGGCTAGGATGCATGTATGGTGGTAGTATTCCCCAGGGATTATAACTTGGTTGATAATTCCACATTTGATGACTAGTATTATTGTAGTTTTGTCTATTTTGGTTTCTTCTAGTTTGAGGTGTTTTAGATCGAGTATGAAGATTATTTGGTTTTCTCGGTGGTGGAGTTTTAGATCTTAATTTAAATTTAGAGGATCCTATTTCGGTCTTTAAGGATGGTTTATAAAAAGTTTTTACTTTTTCATCATTCGCAATGGGTATTTTTCTATCTTTTGTAAGTATATACTTAGGTTTTGATTCTAATGATTTTTGTTTACTATATTCACATTCAAACTTTATACTTTTATTTGCACTAGTTGAAACATTAGTTGAGATTAATCCTATACCGGTTTTATCTCCCGAAATTTCTTGAACACTTATTATTTTCTTAAGTGGGTTACTACTATTTTTAAACTTGTCAAGTTTGAAAATTTCATCTTTAAGTTTTTCGTTTTCATTATTAACCTCTATGCATGTTTTACATTCTATAAAAACTTCTTTTCCTTTTTCCAAATATTGTAGTCTAATTTTTAATTCGAGTACTTCATTTTCTAATAGATTATTAATATGTTTTAGTGACTTATTTTTAGCTATAACCTTTTGACCTAATTTGCATAACCTATTATATTCACTATCTAGGTCTTTTTCGTCTAATGATAAATTTTCGTCACTAAAGTATTCGGTTTCGGAACGTACCTCGCTTGATGTCTTAGCCATAAGACATTTCTCCTCATTTGTGATTTCTTTCTCATCGTCATCGCTATCACTCCAAGCTCCTCCAACAAACGCCTTTTGATTTTGATTTCTTGACATCATTGGACATTTTCCGATGAGATGATTTGGATCACCGCATTTAAAGCACTTCCTATCACTTTTGCCATTTTTGTTATCTTTATTTCTTTGGTTTGCTTTTCTTTCATCATGCGATTGTCTAACGAATCTTCATCGCCTTTTGAAGAATTTCTTGAAGTCTCTTACGGTCATCGCATATTCTTCGTCATCACTTTCGGAGGTTGAGCTATCCTCGTTACTAGATTCCTTCCTAGCTTTCAACGCAATTGACTTGCTTTGCTCTCTTTTTCCACTGACCATCTCGGAGTCTTTCTTTATTATTGCTTCGTAGACTTTCAGGTTGCCGATCAACTCATCAAGTTGAAGAGTTGACAAGTTCTTCGATTCTCCAATTGCCGTAACTTTAGCTCGCCATTTTTTATGAAGAGCCCTAAGAAATTTCCTAACAAAATTCTTACTAGAAAAATTCTCATCAAGTGCTTTTAAACTTGTGATGATAGTGTTAAACCTAGCAAAAGCATTATCTATTGATTCCTCCTCCGGAATCGTAAATTTTTCATATTGTTGAACAAGAAGATCTATTTTGTTATCTTTAACTTGACTATTACCTTGGTGAGCGATTAGTAAAGAATCCCAAATTTCTTTTGCGGTTTTACACATAAAAATTCTTTCATATTCTTTGCGTGGTAACACATTATAAATAACCATTTTAGCCTCAATATTTTTTGCTAGTTTCTTTTTCAAATCATCATTTTGTTTTTCAAAAGATACAATTTCATCCATTTTAGTTTCAAAATTATATTGAATAGGGGGAAAATCACCAAAGGTAATGACATGCCAAAGATCAAGATCTTTTGATTTCACATAAGTTTCGAACCTATTTTTCCAATAAAGAAAATGATCACTTTCAAATAGTGGTGGTCTTTGCATAGATTGCCCTTCTAAATATTTTTCCGATTCAATAGATCGATACAAGTTTTAAAATACAGTATATTTTAAAAATCTTGTTTAACGTAACTCTGATGCCAATTGTGGAAAACTAGAAGAGGGGTTGAATAGTTTTACGTCTTTTTAATTTTATTATGAAAACTTAGTTTAGTTTTAAAACCTTGTTTGTTTTTAAAACTTTGATTCAATCTTACGTGAACTCAAATCTTGAACAATATGAACAACTATATCTAAGTATGAACAATAATAATATAAGCTAAGTATGTGAAATCAACACATGCACAATATAAACAATTATAGCTATATACGAGAGATAAGTAAGTAATCGTTTATTTTATAATCCTTAGTTATATTTTGTATGAAAACTTTACTTGATCGAAATGATCAATTATATGTATGTTACCTTTTTAGTTTGATTGTAAAAACTTTGTTTGTGAATGAAACTTTCGTTTGATCTTTAAGTAAAATCAATACTAGCACTATATGAGCAAATATATATATATATATATATATATATATATATATATATATATATATATATATATATATATATATATATATATATATATATATATATATATATATATCTCTACATTATATATAACAGGAGGCATTTGAAGGAAATGCCCAGTCATTGTCCAGTCAATGCCCAGTCATTGCCCAGTAATTCAATTTCAGCCATGTCATCACATTCTGGCCATGTAAGCAATATTTATAATTTATTTTGTATTTTTATAATTAATTTCGGAACAAAGACTCAATTTTTTTCCTTTTTTTTTTATATAAAATCCGGATTTTTGTGGATTAAAAATTATGTATTTTGCAAGACTCGAACCTAGGTCAACTAATACAAACACAAACACCACAACCAATGGACTAAGCCAGAATTTGTGATATACAATGAAAATCAAATATGTTATGATTTTAAAAAAAATACGAGCTATATATGGAAAATATACTGATAATGGTTCACTATTTACCTAATTCACTAAAAAAACGTGCTATGAATAAAAAATCTCAAAACCCTACAGCAAAAATAAAAAGTCGATTAAAAAAATTATAGCTACAAAAAATTCGATTCAAAAAAACTTTGATCATCTTCTTTGTTTTTGTTTAAAGGTATATGTTTTTTTCTAAAAAACCTAATGAATCTTTGCTTCTTTTTTTTGTTATTTTTCTTTTTGCAGAAAATATGCTGTATTTTATTGAGTTTCCTGCTTCTGCTGCTAATCATAAAATCAAGTATCAAACTTCTACTTTTGTTTTTGTTACAGGTACTCTTCCAAGTACAATAAATGGCATCCACAAAACTACGAGAATGGTGCAAACGATATAAAAAGGCGCAAGGGATCCCTAGAGTTCATACCAAGTTCATCAACTAATTATATGGATAAGTTCTTGATGTTGACATGTTCAAAACATTTATATCATGTAATCTTTTATATAAAAATTTACGTGTTTATATAATCTTCAAGTAAATTAACTTTAAGATATTTTCGTAAAGGTGCTTCTGTTGGCTTGAGCAAGTATCAATTGATGGCTTCGTCCATGGAAATTCTCAAGTTGTGGGTCGTTTCGGCTGTTCCATTTTACTGTACGGTAAAATAAGTAATCCATGTAGCCCTCTTTTCCCTTTTTTATGCAGCATGAAACATATTTTTTTTTGTTTGTTTGTGTTAGCAGGATGTGTTGAGGAGCAGACTGAATTGCTTTCAAGCAAAACTTAAGAATGTCGCTATTAGGGAACTTGGCATGGGCTCATGTGCAGATGGATACGTACAAAATAGGAGGAGAAATATATAGGTATGTTTACGATATATTCGCATAATGGTTAACATTTAGAACCCATAATACTTGGATATTTTGATGAGCTATTATTATTTTTTTAAAGATACTGCCCTTTTTCAATAGTCAGTAGTTTTGCAATGATAATCCTGAAGCTGATAAGGTCAAGTACCGCATGTGCCGCATTAAAAGTTGACATTGAGTATGGATCAAAATTGATAATAGCTTACTGAGCGGGCTGAAAAATGGATAATAGCAGGTAACTTTGAGTATGGGTCAAAAGGAGTTAAGTTTTTATGTTGGTAAGAATACTTTTCAGTATAGTGTTTAGGATTTATTACATGTTTGAGAAGCTTTATAAGGGCAGTAGCCAATTCACACACACTTAAATAAGCAATTCAAACACCCCCTTACTGAAATAACCAGTTTCGTTCGAGCATTAAAAAATGCTCATTTGTATACCTAATATGTGCATTGCAGCGTTGCAAAGATCGAAAGGGACTCTAAACTCCTACTCCATGATTTAACCAAAAAACTCAGGTCATTCAGTAATGTTTTACACCCTTTGATTTTCACTCCATCTACACTTTTATGAATTACAGTACCGAGATTTCTTTCACCATGTCATGTATTTCCACAGGTACAGTCATGGCTTGAGGAAGATCCTTTGGGATAAGAAATATGACATGGATGACTACGGTTGCAAAGGTGTTTTGAGTAATGTGAACTCTGATAAACTTTACACGGTGCAGGTAAACTCCCATACAAAAACCTTTTTTAGTATTTGTTTAACCTTTTATAACATAATTAAACTGGAACAAAAAATGTCTATTTGCTCATATTGTAGTTCGTCAACACAAGCACTTCTTACTATATTTTTAGTATTAGTATTGCTTTTGCTCAACAACGCTTAATTATTGGTTTAGTGCAGTTTCTTACTAAAAGAAAAAAAAATAAAAATGCTAAAGATTAAATTTGCAGGTTGCTTATTGCAATAAAAAAAATTAACTACAGTGGAAACCAATATTTGCAGATGGTTCAGGACATGAATCGGTTTGTTATCAAGGGAATACCCAAGGTAAACAACCATATTCATAAGGCTTATAACAGGATATAAGGCTTATAATTATTAGCAGCCGAGTTTTTGTAATTATTGTTTCCCTTTTGTCAAGGTAAAAACTTTTACCTAATTTTCGTATTAAAATATTATTGCTCTTTTATAAGTACAAATCTGATTGGTGACTACCTTTTTTAGGACTCAAAGCCGACTTATGCTCTTATACTGCCAATAGAATATATATCTGGAGATGAAAAGGGCAAGAGATCTGCTTCGTGAGTTAACGGTAAGAGATATGTTTATAATGGGTGTCATGTTTTATTATAATGTTACTCGCGTGTAACTGATGAACAACAAATTCATTTGTCGAAGGTCAGTTGCTCTATACATCAAGCAACGACTGAATTTCTGTAAAATAAAAATTCAGCGCTTTCTTTTCTTTTGAATAGCCTATCAGTTGTGGCTTACCTTACACCTATATACCCATGGTCAATGTTATTTCAGGTGCAAATGAATACCTACACGCAGGTTGTAGTAATTTACATGAAACCAATATACGTAACCATTCAGCGGCTTGGAACAGATGGCCAGGTTTCAGGTGGTAACGTGGTTGGGATCCTAATTGCTGCATCACCTGCCAGGTTTGTATTCAATCGTCTATGGGCTTATTAAAATTATATTGGGTTACATCAATACGTATGCATGCTCTATTGTGTAGGTCAGTTGCTACATCAGCAACAATGAAAAAATGACTTTAAGAAGACTATATGAGAGCATTTGAACAAAGAGTATATGCAGATTCTCAACTGAAATATATATGAGATGCTCCACCTGTAACCGAAAATTCACACAACACACCTCAATACCTCAATGCAGAAACCATGGGCCACAACCAAGCCCAAACTACAGGTATTAACTGATTCAACCTATTCATTTACATATTTACTGCATGCTTGGATAAACAGATCACGAATGCTAAATAGAATTGATATTTAAGATTCTTAAACTGTTAGCCTTTCATTGAATGTGCAACTAAATTTTCCTTTGATCACATTCAATTGCATCTTTCTAGCGATCTTTTTTCATATCCTGAATATACGTGTTCTTATATGTTCAGGGGTGGGGGTTATAAGCCTTATATCCGGTGTTGTATTTTTAAGTATACTCTTACATCGATAATTAACACCTTTTCTTTTCAAATGAATATCGAATTATTCATGCTTTAAACTGTTATTGATCACTAACATTATTGTCTCAGGTTATTAGTTTGACTATGTGTTTGAATGGACTATATTGAAGTATCCTCAAATTGGATCCATTTGTAGAGGAAGGGTCAGTGTATCTCTTAGTTCTTAATTTGAACTATTGTTTATTATATATTCTTTTATATAATCGACTACTTTTACCAATAGACGGTTGAGAAAGAACCCTGGAGCTACAGATAGTTGTCTAGCTCCAGCTCCACAAAATATTGACATGCATCCACACTCTGTACCATAATGGTCAGTGTGAATGCACATTAATCCATATCATGGAGTTCAAGTTATCATCAATGTTCATTGTACTTGGTCCTTCAATAATCTGCTGTATGACAAAACAGTTGTACCGCTGGCCAAACATCAGATTATCGTTAGCTTAGCTGTGATGAATTTTGAGCCTTCTAATTATACCTTCCAGTTAAAATTGTTTTCGTGTTGTCCACTTGATTGAACACATAAATAACTGAATACTCTCATGGCATCATTTGTTTGCTTATAACACATCTTGGTGCCTTATTGTAGGCCAACCAATCGAGTTCACATACTTTGGGCGTTGTGACCAGGTGTGCTCCCGTTGTCGCTCTCTTTTTTGGTTTGAAGAGAGGCTCAATGTTTCATCCTCTCAGTCAGGTGCTCTATATCGCCGCTGGTGTTTAGGAGGGCGTGTCGTATTGGCACATGTTTGGAAGAAAAGACTCTAAGAACAGGTAGCTTTGCCCAATTAGAAACAAATGTGGTTGGTGCAAATGACGAATTATTATTCATGACCGGCAAAATGATATAGCAACGCCTTTCTGTCACAGGTATGCATACCAGAATTGCTAAGAATATTGATAGATTATAAGGGACTAACCTGGAGAGAAGGATGGGAAATCACTCAAATGTTATGTTTTATTGTAATCTGCAGATATTCTATTTTTTTTCATGTATTTGCCTCATTTAGTTTATTTATATACCACACTATTCTACCCGAGGCTTTAGAGAAGTGGAGTTTGAATCTTCTTCAAAAACTACTTCCTCGACATGCTGAGTTAATAGAAATGATTGAAAAAGAGGTATTATTAACCTCTTTATATATTTATCTTCATTGATTCTATTACTCTTCATTTCTGGAATCAATTTCTTTTTCCCGGTTTTCCCTTTACTTCCTTAGAAAATCACATTTTGTGTACCTCTTATTCAAAATATGTTGTTGTACTATTATGATGAATGAGTATACAAACACAAGAGAAATGTGAATTTACACTAAGGATATGACGCTAACACCTCTTATTATTTCCAAAGTCAAATACCAATCACTGTTTATTCATTTGTGTTTCAGCAGGTGTGCTTATTTGGGTACTGATTTTAAAATTATGGTATGATGAAGGTGAAGAAATGGAGGGAGTGAAGAATGAGCTATCAGCACAATGAGTGGTTTCACAATCACTAATGCGAGTCCTAATAAATCAACATCGTCACACTCCACTCTTTTAGGCAGGTATTTCTTTTATTACATACAATTATTGCAACGTTTGTAAACACAACACCTAATACAATATATTAAACCTACTGACTTAATTTGTCCATACAGTATATTATGAGTGACAATGATAGATGCAGAAATTTTGTAGTTATCTAATATATGTCTTAATTTTATTATTTGTCACACTTCATAATTATTCACGTCAATTTGGTAACTAATTACTGTATCTAACATATGACTAATTATGCAGGCAAGAAATATTTGCACAACCAGTTGCATTTAGAGTTGCACGAGCCCAGATGCAAGTAGCTGCAAAAGGATTTTCATACACTAATCAAGGTAACCGAACTCTTTGAGTGTTGATTTCTGAGTCCTTTAGTCATTTAATTATTACAGATGTGACCTTTGAACCTTTGAGGTCAGTTGGATATGTTCCACTATATCTGATTTGTGACAAATTAGATACTGTATTTTCACTTCTTTGTATCTCTATTGGGCGTGTCCAATTAGAGTCATGATCTTATTGTTAATATGTGTTGATATTAATATAAATATACCCTTTGCACCCAACAAAATAGGTTGAATTATGAATTCAATTGGTACTTGGTTATTAGGTTTAACCATTCTTATAAGGATAACTTCCAAATGAAAAGTTTAGGAGTACATTTTGTTCACATGTATATATAATCAGTAAATTCATTATATATACTAATATGGGATTTCAGTTTGACTTATAGGCAAAAATAGGAAAGAAATACTTATTGCTAAAGAATGGAACATTGTAGGTTTCTAATGATTATGTATGTATTAATTGAATGTGAAGCAAATATATAAAGAGTGAGGGTATTGTCTTAGCAAGTGATTGGTTAAGAGAAAGGACGCACACATCTCTCTTCATGTAAATTATTTACTGAATGGCTGCAACGATTTTGCTCAACGAAGTTGACCGCATGGATTTAGTTTTTTGGCAGATAGGAGAATTGAAAATCGGGTCTACAAGATTAATGGAGCTCAACGAGATAGCACCTTTAATTTAATTTCTTTCTATTCAAATGTGTTTAAGAATCTAATATAGTGTTTTCAATTGAAACACCCCAGTTGATATTTATAATATATATGTATGTTGCAGTAAGTGGATGCTCTGTTTCAGATAAATATAAACCTTTTCCGGTTTCGATTATAATATGAGGTACCCATTTTGTATCTGGATTTATATATGTTATGAAGTATAATCTTGAAATATATTTCAATTTAGTTTTTCAGATTGAGATTATTATTCAATATGAGCATATACGACTTAGTGTTGGAAAAATGGGCAGGTCACACTAAATCCATCACAGGGGACACAACAGGTATACTATAAGAGTTATATCTTTTTGGCTAAAATGTTTCAACTGCATATAACTTTGTAACGAATTCACACATTACTTATAAATGGACACAAAGCATTCATTGATCGACCAACCAGACATGACAACAATAAAAGCAAGCATACATTTGACAGTGGCCCGTTTTGACCCGTTATCCAACTCGCTCATCCCACACATTTTTTTCTTAGAGATTGTTTTTTGTCACTTATAGGCTGTTTGGGATAGCTTATTTGTCATTTCATAAATTTTTTCATTTATTTGCTTCACACTCACTTACTGTTGTATGTTCTATTTAATAATATATTAACACGGGTTGTATTAGTAGTTTTAAATTTCTCTTTTTTTAAACATATAACAAAAATGTCACATATATAAAACTACGATATTCACATTGTTGATTCAGGTACCAGCAAGATTGATGATTCAGATACTAAGAAAATTGTTGATTCAGATACAAACAAGACTACTGATTCAGGTGCTAAGAAGATTGTCAATCCAGGTACCAATCCTTTTTGTTCATTCTAAGATGAAAACGTCCTTGCATTATTGTTTAAAATTCTATTCATGTTGGTCATTAGTAAGATTAAATAGCACTATATTATTCATGTACCACAACAACAAGTTATATGCTTAAACTTATACATCACTAAATGCCGTTGAAAGTCCTAAACTCATAATTTTGTTTTTCGGACATGTAGGCTATGATCTGTATCATTGTGAAACACACCCCACTGATCGGGTGGCTAAAATTAGGCGTGAACATGCTTCAAATATTCGAACGTGATTTGCAGCTAAATTGTGTATACAGAATTCAAGGTTTTGGTTTTGAAAGGACAGAATTGGGAAAAGACGCTTGACAACGATATAACTCTTAGTTTTGGCAAATACACACAGGCTGATCTTTTACAAGATGACAGCTTTCCGTACTACTATTTCAATTTTGCTGCATACAATCAGTTAGACGCAAGGCTGCATAAAAAGGTTACACTCCTTACAGGTAACATGAATTGCTAGCTACTGTTTTTGAAATCCGCAACGCTAAAAGCTTCTCCATATGTGTCTGCACACTAGATTAGCTATGTTCATAACGTAGAGAAAGTCAAAGAAGATGGAGGCGTCACTACTAACAAAGTTAAAGTTCGCAACATTGGGATCCGCAACCTCAAGTATGTATTATTTATTTATTTTTATCTAATAAAATTGTGCAATAGAGAATTGTGACAACAGCTGATTTTCATAGCAACAACGTCGTGGTATTCACACTATGGAATGAGAGAGCGGACAATTTTGAAGAAGATTAATATATAAGGATGAACCAGTCTGTGGTTATGGCGGTTACTTCATGCTACCTTAAATGATATGCTGGTAAGTCTAATAGATGCAACTAAACATTACCTTGCCTTTTTTTTTCATTATCTGAAATTCTCTTTTTTTTTTTTTTGGTGTAGGCCAGATACAACTATCTGCAACTTCAGCCACTTGCTACTACTTCAATTCGCCTGGTACTGAGACCACTGAACTGCTTAATGCGTATGAATAAATTTAAATATTAGCTTTTTAGCCGACTATTGGTTCAACATTTGTCCTAAATTTCTATTCCTAGAAACAGATATAATCAACCTATTCCAAGAGTACCTCAATTAAAAGTGCAAAGAGAAAAGCTAACAGATTGGGAACAAGAAAGGACTAGAAACCGTGAATTGGGGATACTAAGAAAGGCTATTAACCCACATTTTTTATGGTTGGTCTAATCACCGATTTGAGTGTGTGCACATTACAAAGATAATTTCAGCATATAAGGTGATCCGCAAAGAATGTATCGTTTACTTAGAACATGCTTAGATAGCAATGAGTTTCTTTTTTAGTTGATTTGGTCCTGTCTACATGCATTTTTATCACTTCCTCAGCTTAATGTTTTTTATTTTTGCTAACTATTTATTATTATGACATCCTTGTGCAGAACTCTTCAAGACGGTGTGTGAAGCATATGAGTTTATTGTTGTACAGATACAACTAAAGGGATTCTCATTTGAGAATTTGGAAGTACTCTCTTCTTGAAGAAGAAGTCGTGCGTTTAGAGGAATAAATTGTTAATTTTAAGCAAGGTTTATATTAGGAACCTGTTCGTGTATATTTGAAATGTGTAAAAATCATATAGTAATATATACTATGTTGTTACAAGGTTTGTATTAAGTATTATTTTGAAAATACTTATTAAACATTTTTATTTCAAATTATTGAGCGACATAATATAATTATTGAACCAAACTCAAAATGATGCATTTTTAAGTAACTCAGTAGAAATTTCCATATGATGTAGGTCATGAGAAGTGTTGACATCAAACATGCTCAACTAAGTCAACATGAGAGGAGAACGACTGAGGCAATAGTGAAAGCCACGTACTATTCAGACATCAAATTTCATAATTTCTCAACACAATAGCCACTTCAAGGTTACAGCGTTGCCAAGTGTCTGTTCAATCTTGCATTTGCAGCGACTACTCTCACTTGGGTAACCGCATGATGCAACAATGTAAAGGTTGGTAACCTTTTCCTTTTATATTAAGTTTATTAATTATTACTATTTAAGAGCTGTTGACATATATAACCTGATTACAGATGATACATATATTTACGTATTACATGGAATGATCCAAGGGATATAAATATTGGTGGGAATGAGCCACGTGTTTCGAGCCACACCCCAGTTACACAAGAAAAAAGAGTAAACAAGAACAGCGAGACGGGGACGACTACAAGAACCTCAAACGGTAATTTAATTACTATTCAAATTATGATCAACTTAGCTCTTTTTTTTAACAATAATGGTGACACAATGCTCCACTTAGCGTTATATGTTTGCACTAGATTACCTAGCGAATATTTTTCAACATTGGAATTTGCTTGGGAGTTCACAATGGGGCTAGAGCTATCGTCTCTACTGCTGACATTTCGAGATAGTTTAATGTACCAAGGAAGTGGTGTTGATGCATTGCCCCCTTTGTACGATTGTGGACTGCAGGAAAAAGCCTAGGTACTAAATTTTCTTATTAGTTATCGTATAATTTTAGTTTAAGTATCCTTTGTATGTTAAGAGTTATTTTAGTTACTTTAGAATCATAAGTTTATTATAATCAATCATGCTACACCTATGTAATCAACCAGGTTGAAGAGGTAAGTAGCCTGAAAGTAAAGAAACAAGATACGAGTAACGAAGAAAGGAGTTTATTAGCACAAAGTTTGGCGGCAAGAGTGAGATGAAGAAAGATAAGCGCGAAGACACAAGAGCTTGGGAAGGTAATTCCCGGTGGTCAAAAGATGAACACGGCCGAGATGTTTCAAGCTACTTTTAATTATGTCAAGTTCTTGCAGACTCAAATTGGTGTTCTCAAACATATGGCCTTACTTCCGGTAATCATCTTGCATGAAAAACATTTTCATACACAAAACATATACATATTTCATGCACATTTAGCATATGCATGTTATCTATTTTTATAATGATTATTGTTTATTAAAATGTAGGTTATCTTTATTTACAATACTATTTACTGTACTAGCTAAAGAAGCTTCTAATGGCAATGTACATCAAGAGCAATTAGATAGGATATCCTGAATGTCTAAGAATGAGGACCTACAGGCACCACGTGAGCCTCCGGTCACGCCGCTTTGTATAAAGGTTTGAATTTTAGTGTTTTAATTACTAATGTCTTAATGTATTTTATCTCGCTGTGTCTTATAGTATGATCTTATACAGGATTCTCGGGATTACTCAGTATCTAGACATGTTTTTTACTTTTTAGAAATATTGTATAATTTTTATGGAAAAACTTCTTTACGATTACCCGCCTTCATTCGCTATAGTAAATTATGTCAACGATAATTATAAGACATGCCCGCCCATCGGGCGGGTTTAGAAGTCTAGTATGTATATATATATATATATATATATATATATATATATATATATATATATATATATATATATATATATATATATATGTATATATATATATATATATATATATATATATATATATATATATATATACACGTCTACAAAAGTAATAACGATATAAGCAAGATAATAAGTAAGATATGGAAAGATCTAACCGCGAGACAAAGGATTTATAGTGGTTCGGCTACAAGGACACCTTCCTTGCCCTACTCCACTCCTCGAGTCACCTACTCGAGAGTTTTCTTCACTATGTCAACAAGCTCCCTTATGGCGGAGAAAACCTTACACACCAATATACACACCACAACTTCGTCACAACTAATTCACACCTTCTACACAACTTCTTCACACCTAGTCACTACTTAATCACAACACTACTTCTTCACACCTAGTCACTACTTAATCACAACACTACTTCTTCACACATATCTATCTTCACAACTATCTACTTTACAACTATCTACTTCACAACTATCTACTTCCCAACTTCTCTACTTCACAACTATCTACTACACACTCACTCTATCTACACACCTTGCTAATCTATCTTCTATCAAATATTCACAACTAGTTACACAAAGAAATAGATATAATGGATGATGCTCTAACAACTTGGATGTGGAGGTCACAACAAGTTGTAATACTTCTTCTCTTGAAGGATTGAAGTATTCTTCTCTTGCACTTGAAAGGTAGAGGTTTGGATCACTTTGAAACAAAGATTTATGTATGTATGATCAAAGGATTTTAGAGAATAGAAATAAGATCTAGAACAGAAAGTTTTGGGGTGCAAAAGGTGAGAAAATTCTGTGGGATGAACCAGTATTTATAGGGAGAAAAATACTGTTTGGAAGCGTGGCCGGTCCCCTTAATTGGGTGCCGGCCCCCTTAATAATTAAGGGGACCGCCTAGTATAATTAAGGGGGCCGCCTAATAAAAAAATATTTTTTCTTCAGATTTTTTGTCTTTTTGTGGGGGAGGTTTTTCCTGAAGAATGTAGCCGTTTTTTTTGTTGAAATTTGAATTCAAACTATTTATTTTGAATAAAACATTTCTTATAAATACAAAATTGTTTTGTATAAGTTTAAAAATGTTTGTCCCACTTTAATAAAATGTAAGGTTTGTAAAAATAAAAATTTCTTTGATCATAAAATGCATTACACACTTTGTTTATTGATACCTTAAGTGATATGAATGCTAAAGCAAATATTTATGACTAAATACTTGTTTACGTCATAATTTGTAGTTCAATGAGTTTACGTTTTGTGATTATCAAAACATAGAAATATCGATATATGTTAATAATGTTTTAGGCATTATTTATATCAACACGTAGGTTTTATATGTGTTTCAAGGGTGTGAAGGATGGATGGTTATCTGGATGTAGGAAAGTGATTGGAATTGATGGTTGCTTCATTACACACATGTGCAAAGGTGAGTTGTTGACTGCCATGGGAAGGGACGGGAACAATCAAATGTATCTGATAGCATGGGCAGTAGTTGATGTTGAAAATAAGAATAATTGGTGTTGGTTTTTATCACTATTGGTTGATGATCTGCAACTGGATAATGGGCTAGGATTGACAATACTTTCAGATTCTCAAAAGGTAACATTCAATATTGCCTATCACATACTTTCTGTCATACATATGTATCTGCACTCCCATAGTTAACTGTTTTTGTTTTGTAGGGTTTAATTGATGCTTTAAAGATATGGTTGCCACAAGCAGAACACAGGCATTGCACAAGACATATCTATGCAAATTTTAAAAGGAAATGGAGTGGCCTGGAGTATAAAAGATTGTTTTGGGGTGCAACTACAGCAACCATTGAGGAAGATTTCAAAAGCAAGATGCAGGAGATAAAAGAAATGGATGAAGAGGCTTATGCTTTTTTAATGGAAAAAGAACCTGCAACCTGGTGTAAGGCTTTTTTCCAAACACATACAAAATGTGCTTCTTTTGAGAATGGCATTTCAGAGTCATTCAATGGGAAGATAGTTTCAGCTAGAGATAAGCCACTTATCACTATGCTTGAGGACATTAGAGTATATATTATGCAAAGAATGTGGCATATGAGTGAGAAAGTTGCTGCATGTGATGACTTATTAACTCTATCAATTAGAAAACATATGGAGCAACTGAAACATGATATGAGAAAGTGGCAAGTTGTTCCTAGTACATACCAAGTAGTTGAAGTTAGAAAGAGGAATGAGGCATATGGTGTCAATCTGATAGCTAGAACATGTGACTGTAGGTTGTGGGAATTAAGTGGGATACCATGTGTACACGCTATTGCAGGATACCTTCATTTTAAGTTAAATCCAGATGATGGAGTCAGTAGTTGGTACACTCAGGCTAAATGGTTTGATACTTATCAGTTTTCTATAAAACCAGTATATGGGTCTAAGATATGGAGGTCAACCACAAACACACCACCACTTCCACCAATTGTGAAGGGTTATGACTTGTCAAAATTTTTGGAGAAAAGGTCATAACAAGACTAGTTGCACTAATCCTAAAACTTACAAACCAAGAAATACTGATCCACCAAGGCCACCAAAATGTGTAAAAAGAAAATCTGGTATCAACATCAATGATGACTGTAAGTCTCAAAAAGAAGTTGGGGAAACAAGCAAGAGAGGTGGAGGGAATGCAAGCAGAGGTAGGGGTCTGCAAGTAGAGGTAGAGGGTCGGTAAGCCTAGGTAGGGGGTCTACAAGTAGAGGTAGAGGGACTGCAAGTAGAGGTAGAGGGTCTGCAAGTATGTCTAAAGGGTCTTCAAGCATGGTTAGGGGTTCTACAATCAAGAGGGGTGGTTCTGCAATAAAGAGGGGGTGGATCTGCAAGCAAAGGTGTTGGGTGTGCAAGTAAAGAATGTGATGGTACCATTGATACACAGGTACCGTACTTATTTATTTTCCTTTTTTGCTTTCAAAAAATTGATTGATAATGATACTTCCATTTAATCTGAATATAACAACTACTAACTATACCATCTTTGATAATGTTGAACTGCTAGGAACTTCAATACAGGAAGGATGTGGAAGCAGAAAGAGAAGTATTGGAAGAAGAGGAAAGGAAAAAAGCCGAGAGGGAACAAAATGGAAAAATTTACCAAGATTGGGATGATCTGGATTGGAATAATTATACTTACTCAGAAAATTTAATGGATAGAATAGCTACATTGAGTGAACTAGCAGCACTTGATGAAGCAATTGAAGAACTTAATGCTACTTTCCCCTCAATCTCAGAAAGAGTACAAGATGTTAGTGTGGAAGAGTCACAACCTAAACCAATTCCTCCACATCTAGTGCAAGCTCCTACTGAAGAAAGTCAAACTGAAAGGGCACCAAGACAAAGACCTGAGGTGAGACAAAGGCCTAGATCAGAAACGATTGCCAAGAGGAGGAAGTTCAACTACCCTGTAGATGGCACTGGGAAAACTCCAAACAGACCATTTAGTCTCTAAATGTATATGTCAATCTGTTTCAATGCTTTTGTATCAAAACTTGTTATGTAAGTAGGTTTTATAACTGTTAAATGTGTGAGCTGGAAAGGCACACCTTTTGTTGGAACCACATTAGTGTCTGTAGCCAGCCTTATAACTGTTAGATAGGTGTGCAAAACATGGCACAACTTTTGTAACCACCTTGGTGCCTGTAAACACTTGAACATTTTGCCTATCTATCTATGCAGTTTTAATGATTATGTGTGTTGTCCATTTTTTTATTTTATTGGAGCATGTGCAGTTTGGTTATTTAACATGTAAAATGGTATTTAGCATGTGCGTTATGCTTTGGGCATGTGCAAAAGGCTTGGGTGATGTGCAGTCTGCTTGCCATCCATGTGCAGGTATGTTTTCCAAGTGCAATAACGTAACCCAATATACTCCAAAAAGATAACCAACTCAATATAAGTGCCAATAACAAACTTTTTTGCAAAAACACAAAACAGATTCAAAGGATGATAGATTTCATTGCATACTTCATTGGGCTTGTACAAAAGTGCTAATACCCTACATTGTTGCATACATTCAGAAGTGCCAAAAGACTATCATTACACTAATATAAGTTCCAAAAGACTACCATTACACTAATATAAGTGCCAAAAGACCAACATTACACTAACATGGAAAGTTCAAAGAGCAACTAACAACAACATAAGCATTACAAACATGAGAAACATTAAGAAAGTAGAAATCTTTCTCCAACCAGCAACATTTGATTTTGCACTTTTCAATTCATCAACAATATTTGCTTTTGATCTTATTTCTTCTTCCAAAGAAGCAATTCTTTCTTGATACTCAATTTCCCTCTCTTGTTGGTTGACCTCATGTTCAAATGCATCTCTTTGCTCTGGATTCATACTCACATACATCTCATACAATACACCTTTATACCAACCATACAGCTCTCGATCAATCCAATTAAAAGCATCACACCTATGACGAGAAGACTAACAAAAAAAAACAAAAAAAAAAGGAAAAAAATAAAAGAATCAATATGCTGCAAAAAAACCTACTTTATCAAAATAATAAAACAAGAAAATACCGATGGCCTTGGAAAAACAAGAAAACGACGCCCTGGATTTTGCTCAGTCCAAGAAACACGCTTAGCCAAAGGAAGGTTGCATTTGCAATGAGTTGGAGGAGCACGATTGCGAGAATAATAGCCATTGTGGGAAGAAGAAGACATTGCAATGTAATTAGGATTAGGGTTACATTATTTGCTTGAGTGATTTTGATTTTGGGAGAAAATAAGATCTAGGGTTTTTTTTTGGGTACAATTGGGTCAATATAAAGCCAATCGGGTCAAAAAGAAGTTGGGTTAACATTTTGGGTACCATACAAACCAGGTTAACTAATGACGTGTACTTAAATTTCAAAATAAAAATACCACATATGAAATAACCTGCTACTATCCGGTGACATTACGTATTATGTGCAAAATTTGAAAGTATGTTAGCGATATAAGGATTATATTTAGTACGTTATGTATTTCGGTACTTTTGAGAAAGTTTGTTACGTATCTACAAACTTAGTCTTTTTCTTAATAAATGAACATGAACAAGAAAATTCGTCTGTTTAAGTGTTTGTGTCCGTTTATTTGTCCAGATAAAATTAAACAAACGAATATGAACAAAACTTCGTCCCGTTCGTTTACAGCCCTAAAAACATTATTTATTTTTCTTATACAGTAAGTCATTTTTTTCATATTTGTCTACAAGCCGAAAGAGAAAATGAAAATAGTGCATTTGTTTTCTTCGGTTTGCATGCCGGAAAAGGAAGTGAAAGAAGTGTATTTGTTCTTTTCTCTTATGTTTGCAAGTAGTAAAAGGAAGTGAAAGAATTGTGTTTGTTCATTTTTAGACATAAGAGTCAAAATAACTTTTTCCTGTTCAATTTTGTAAAAGAGTTTTTTGTCTAATTATCACTCTTTGTATCTTAAAGCTTCACATTTATCTCTTCTCTCACAAACATGATTTTGCAGTTTAGACATAAAACATCTTAAAATCAAATACAATCCAATACTTTTGCAAGTGACGTGGCCCAACGGATAGCAAGTAACATTAAAAAATTTATTAAAGAATTATTTATTGAGATGCCACCAAACAGTTAAAGTTATTTCTTTTACGCCGTTCATTTATCAAAAGTAACTTATAAGGCACCCATCTAAGAGTTTGCTTTTGTTTATATCAATTTCGGATAATTTTTTCTCCAAAATCTTTAAAACAATGAGAATAAAACAAATATTAACATATCAAAATAACACAAATAACTATTAAAATTTAAAATATCAGTTTTAGATATTATTTAAGTGCAACTTTATTTCATCGAAATCAGTTTATGATAATTTAACTAATGTTTTAAGTTTACTTTTTCTATTTTATGAATTTGATATGTTAAATTTAGCTTTATTTTTTAAATTGTACGGGCTATAGTTTTGTCTATTATTAATTTAACATGTCCAAGACTATAGCCCATTAATGGATGATGATCGTTAATCGGATAAATCAATAATAGATGCTAAGAAAGATATTGTAAATCGACTTTTAGTTTAGATTCTGGTTTAGACGATTTTAGCGAAACCCTTTATTATAATACTCTTAAAGTTTACACATGTGCGTATTTGTTTCAGCCCACCCGAATGAATAATCCTGGCTCCGTCACTTGCTCTTAAACTTTATAAAGCTTGGATAACGTGTTTTGGACTTGACCTTTTTGATGTTGTTTGGAAGCTTAAATGATTGAAAAAAATACTTTCATACATAGCACTAAGGCTAGTTACGCTGGAGGGTGAGCCATCACCCCCGCCTCCATTGTCACACGTAACATTTACCAACATCACCTCCCCACTATTATTTTCTACATTCAATGGTGACCAGTCTCATCATTATGTTTTTTGGTAAAGGGTTACCCCGGTAAATTAAAACTGAAAAAAGTTAAGTACGAATGGAATATGGATGAAGTACCATATTAACCTCAAGCTAAGAAGCTTGATAAACACCTAAACCTAGTGCTTATGACATGCCATAAGCACTTACAACTCTAGAAACAAAGGATGCACCTAGAATAAATCAACTGAAACAAGCTAACCAGCAGGAAATTTTTTTGTTTGTGAGTGTGTGCAAGGTATTTGGTAGAATATGTTTTTAAAAAAATGAATATTTTTAAGGGTGATGACCATTGAAGCTGCAAGGTGATGAGACCGGGTGTAATAAGGATCCCAAGCGACCTTCATCTACATTGTCACCTCAGATTTTTCTCTCATAGACTACTTCAGCGATCTACTTGGTGTAATAAGGCGACCCACATCCTTATTCTTTTTTCATTTTTAATTTGTTAACAATAAAATTAAAACTTCACTAATAATTAAAAAAATATTACATGATTATTCAAATACAATGATAAATTATTGTTCATTTGCTCGACGCCAAATGTGTACCACTAAATCGGCTTTAAGACTTTGATGAGTTGATCCGTTTTATATCTCGTTAACAATTTGTAACTCTTCTTCATGCGTTCATACCGGATCATTTTCACGATGTTGCTCCTGTGGATAAAAAAGATTGCACTCTCTTCGTCTTTTATAATCATATTATGTAATATGATGCATTTGTGTACATCATATCCTGTATTTTCTTAGAAGACATTAGCCATGCGGGAATATTCATTGTAGCCCACTTTTTCTTCAGGATGCCAAATGTTCATTCCACCTCTTTCCTTGCTGCTTCGTACACGTTCTTGTACCTTGTTCGCTTTGTATCCTTCGACCCTGCCTGTGAAATGGACTTCATAAGAATAGGCCATTCCGGATATATCCTATCAGTAAGATAATATCCCTTTTTATAAGTCACGTCGTTATCCACAAATGGAACATCTAGTGCCTTCCCGAACTTGAGATTGTTGAAAATAGATGATGCACGTATAGCGTTCATGTCGTTGTTCACCCCGGCTACAACAAAGAACACATGCCAAACCCACAAGTCCTGTGAGGCAGCCACTTCCAATAGAATGAATGGATCTGACACATGATCACCCTACAATATTGAGCACAATATTTAGTTGGGCAATTAGCCAACGGCCAATGCATACAATCAATGCTTCGTATCATCCTAGGAAACCTATGTTTCTACTCGTGAAAAGCACAGAGTTTTTCGATATCAGTAACAGTCGGCCTTCGCAAAAACGCATCTCTATATAACTCCATAATAGCTTTACAAAAAGCTTCAAGAGCATGACGTGATGTTTCCGCACCTATTTGCATATATTCGTTTAGAGCATTAAGAACGGTGTTGTATGTCAATTGAAGAATTACGGAGGTACACTTCATCAATGGGGAAATGCCAACTCTTCCCGTACAATCACTAGCATGTTGAAAATACATACAATTATCAGTTATTTCTCGAACAATGCTTGTAAATAACGTTAGGCTCATTCGGAACCGCGTACGGAATGTTTCTTCGTCATATATTGAGTTTTAAGCCTCCACTAGACGTTCATGAGCACCCTAACGATCTCTTTCTACCGTATTTCGTAGGCTTGTTGAAGAAGATGAAGCTTGAATAACCGTATGAATGGCCTCTGTAGAAAACGCTAGCTCGCTACTAACTTCATCTTTATCATCCGATGATGTATAAAAGAATAGATTGGAAGACATTTGTGTTAGATGAAATGTATATATATATATATATATATATATATATATATATATATATATATATATATATATATATATATATATATATATATAGAGAGAGAGAGAGAGAGAGAGAGTGAGGATCACGTGCGGATACAATTTTTTAGTGCGGACGTGCGGATGGATCTGGACCGCCCATTCCAGATCTGATCTTGACTTTTTGTAAAAAAGTCAAGATCTGACGCTAATATCACGGTACCAATTGATCATGAAAATGATTTTTTTGATTTTTTTTTTTCCTTTTCAGCGATCCTTACTCTAGTTGTGTTCTTTTATTTTTTTATTTTTTCAGATTTTTCTGAGCACTTTTTTCTTTTTTGATTATGAGTGCTAATGTGATATTAACGATATTATGAGTGGTACCGTGATATTAAGCTTTTTTACATGTAAAAATGAACCGTGATATTACGATATTAAGAAAAAGTTAAAGTGATATTAAAACAAATTAACTTTAATATTAAGAAAGCATGATAGTTATGGCGATATT
>JARVZY010007584.1:0-22663 GCA_030686995.1 Artemisia argyi | reverse complement strand
ATAAAATAATATGAATAAAGGTGGATAAATATACAAATGGATGAATTCCAAAATCACTAATCAGAAAAACCGTTTAGAATACGCGCACAATCTACCCGGCAGCGGCGCCAAAAATTGATTGGCTCAAAACAGTCAGATAATTATCAGTCAACCACTTGTGAATGGTCAACCATAATAGTCAAACAGCTTAGTCCAATGCTTCCGTGAAATACAGTGTTTCCCCGGGTCGTTATGTCCCAACGAGGCGTACGAAGGTATTTAGACGAATTTGTGATCGAGTGGTTTTGAACAGGAAAAAGGTGTGAGTGATTTATATTAAGGTTTTATAAAACAAAATAACTTAAATAAACTATTTTAATTAAAACGTAAACCTAATTTACTTAAAATGTTTAAAACCTAAAACTACGTACGTTTAAATTAAAACTACGCTAACGTACGAAACAAAACGTGAATTCTGTCCAATATAAGTCCCACGGATGTGAAATTTATATGTTTGGAATTCAAATGATAAAATAAAATTATTAGAAAAAGAAAATATTTTTTTAGACTTTTTATTTAATTTTTATTAATTAAAAACTAATTAAACTTAATTAAACTAATTAAACTACTTTAATTATAATAAATACTAAACTAATTTGTAAAAAACTAATTTGTAAAATTATAAAACTTTTTATAAAACTACTTAACCATCACAGGAATCTATAAAAAATATAAAAACTTTATAAAAATTTATTTTTAAACTATTTTACTAATTATTAACTTAATTATTAATTAAAAAGTAAAAATTCTAAAAAAAATCCTAAAATTATTTTATAACATATAAAAGCTAAGAAAATTATAAAAACTAGGGTGTTCTTAATAAAAATTAATTATGCTATTTAATACTTAAATATTAATTAATAATTACTTAAACTACATTTAACTCTAATAATTACTAAATGACAAGGTAAAAATCTAGAAAAATTACCAAAAATACTTTAACATAAAAGAAAATTTAGAAAAATATAAAATTTCAAATTACTTAATAAAAATCTAAAAAGGAAAATTAAATAAATAATTTAAATTAAATAGAAACTATCACTTATTTTATTTTTGTCTTTTCTGGAATTTTCTTTTACAAAAATATTTTAATACCTAAAATAAGTAACTTTTGTGAAGGTGACTTTGCTGGAGCTTAAAAATAAGCACTTTGGGCACAATAAGCACTTATAGTTGACTTTTGGTCAAATTGTTTTGTATAAGCCACAAATAAGCTCAAAGCTGAGTCACAGGGGTGGATTAAGGTATAACTAGTCTAATTGGAACTAGATGAAATCAAAACAACAAGCTTGAAACACAGAATAAGCCAATAAGCATGAAAATAAGCTCTTGAAGTCTTGTTTTAACACAGAAATGGGACAGACTTTAATGGTCAATAAAAGTGCGTCCCAGTGAGATTAAGCTTCAACACAAGCTTGAAATGGGTATAGGGGTAGCAAGGGAGTCCAAGGAACCAGGAATTACCAAGTGGGTCCACTGTGGTGGTCTGTGGGACCCACAGAATGGGAGATAGTGGATGGGTAGCTGCTGATGCAGGGGAGGTGATGCCCCCTGCAGTTGTGTTTGGGTACCTGTGGGGCCCACTAGAAAATTCACAAAATTGAAGAGAGTGTGGGATTTCAAAGATGAGGTGGTAGGCTTCAACTCCTGAAAGTTTCACACCCTAATTCTGAACACAAAAACCAGGAAAATTCATCCAATATTTGGATTTCTGACTACTATGAAATTTTGACTTATGAAGCTTTTTACACAAGTTGACTTATCTGAGATTTCAATGATCCTAAATGATTACAAATGATGTAAAAAGCTATAATGTAACTACCCTAAGCTAGATTAACAGATTTTATAGCCAAAATGAAAATCAAAGTGTCCTAACTCTTAACAGTTATCAAGAAAATGAGATTCAAGTTCATTATTGACTTTTTCTTAAGTACACTGATCTATTAAGGCTTTAACTAACTAATATAACCTATTATAACTTATCACAACTAAAAACAACGACAATAACTCACTAGGACACACAGAGATCCCCTGAACCAAACACCCCTTATTTCATAACTGTTTTGAGATTAATGAAGTGAATCACTAATTTAGGATGCAATACTGGATTCAAAGGTTATAACATGGACATATTAACTAATTTAAGCACAAATACACAACTGATAACACCAAATGCCTAATTATTCCTAGTATACTAATTTAGGCAGTTATATTAAAAGATTAAACTAATATGAATTCTAATTAATAAACATGTAATTTTAAACATTAATTTGACTGCTAAATACTTAATAAACATGAAAACACCAAAGTAACACAGGATTAAGCAAGCTACAGTTCAATGCAAGAAAATGGTATAAAAGCTTACAAAGACATCCAGATTGAAAAACACATAACCAAATACAATAACCACCTCTTACACCTCCCCTGAGGTACTACAACCAAAGATCATCCATAATCTAGCATGCTTCTTTGCTCCTTCTTCGTCTTCTTGATTTTTTTTTTTATTTTTCTATTATTTATTTGTATTTTTCTCAATTTTTTATATCTCAACTGAATTAAACTTATTTTAAACTTTGAACTCTTTTAAAGACTTATAAATTAACTTAAGTAACTGAATGAAACAAGATTTAACAGGTTTAAACAGAATTTAAGTAAGTTGTCAAATTTATTTAATTTTGCTAAAACTGAATTGATAAAGTGGAACTTGAAATTGAAACTTGCAATGAGTTTGGATTGCATAAATGAAATGGATTACAACTAATTTAATCTAAGAAAAACTGGAAATTACATTAATTTAAATCTTACACTAATCTATACTAATTTATACTAAATTACTCTAATACTGCTTCCTTCTGCCTCTTCCTTCTTTTATAGGCTCCCAAATGTTTCTTGTTGGTCCCACAGAGCTTTCCCACCACCATTAGATGATTGAAATTAATCCTGGCCGTTTAATCCATTTTGGCTGTAAAAGTCGTTTTAATCAATTGGGACTGTAACGTGTAGTAGGGAGGGCTAAGGTGCATTCATTGGTCTTGGGATGTGTGGTATTGAAGGGATAAGGGGTATGGTGGTGTCAGGGTTGCAGAGGTGGTGGTGGCAGTTGTAGGGGTTGAGGTAGATGTGTAGGAGTGATAAGTGGCATCCTCTAAGGTAAACTTTAGAGGTGGGTTTTGTTGTGGGATTGACAGGGAGGTAGTGGGGTGGTAAAGGTGGACTAGTGGTGGTAGGGTGAGGTGGAGTGGTGGTGTAGCAGGGTATGAGTTGGAGAGGAGGTTGAAAAAGGGTGGGAGACGGGTCAACGTGGGTCAAACCGTTTTTTTTTTTTTATTTATAAGGGAAATGGGCCTTTGCTAGTTGGGCTTTTGGATTTGTCATGGACCAGGTTTTATTTTGTTTTTGGATTTGGACTTTGGATTATTTTGTTGGATCCGTTTGGTTTATAAAGGTAATAAGCCCAAGGACTTATTTTGCAAATTCTGAATTCTAGGGACCAATCTTGTAACTTTTCCAAATTTTGTTAAAAAGGACCTTTCTTGCCATGTAAAAATATTATAAGGTCCTTTTTTTTATATTTTTCCAAATTTAAAAATAACCGGGGACCAATTTTACTAATTTTCAAAGTGCAGGGACTTGTTTTGTAAATTTCTTGAATTTATCATCTAGGGGTCAAATTTGTCAACTTGTGAATTACCAAGGACCCTTTAATGATAAAATTACATTTTTGAACACTGGGGGTATTTTCTGTCAATATTGAAACTGAAGGGACCTGTTTTGCCAATTTTGATATTTTGAACTTTCAAGGGTAAAAATTGTTATTCCTTGATTCCTGGGGACTGATTTTGACAATTTGGTAAACTTTGTCCGTTTTTCTCTGTTTTCAGTCCTTTTGCACCTGAAACATATAAAAACACATTTCAAAGATATTTGTAGTATTACGTGGTGTTTCTGTGTGTTTTTAACTGTTTTTGCAGTTCAGATGGGTATAAAATGATGAGTATTTAGACACTCATCACTCAGATATTTGATTAATATGCTGAGGGCTATGATTTACAGGATTATTGAAAATCTGATAATCATTACGATACATTACCAAATATGAAATTGGGTAAAGTATACATGATATGAAGGATTAAGATGCTGTTCATAAAGATAATCAATTTTAGAAATGTGGTTTAACTTAATAGTTAGACTAGAAAATGAAGATGAGTTTCTTCAAAGATAAAGTAACCCTTGTGGTTTAAATCTTTGTATAGAAATCATATGGACAATATTGTGCACGTATTTAATGCATGTCTTATGACAAGATTATTAATCACACTTAAGCAATTAACTGTGATTGAATATTCTATTATAAACACATTAAATATATAAAGATTATGATTGTCGTATTTAGTTTCATTATATGAAATTGATAATGGAATATCAAAACTCTTTCTTGTATGATTACTTGAGCGAGGACGATAAGTAATCAAAAGAAGTTTATGAATTCAAATAAATATTTGGAAGTGTACAAAGTGCAATAATCCATGGATGGATAAATGCATGCATCTAGAAGATTACTCTTATATTTAATTATTAAATTCATGTTTTGATTTATAATTGAAATAAGATAATTTCTAAGTATTCCTAAAAGCTAGTGGGAGTATTATGTTCAATTTCTTAAATCATATATGTTGTAGAACATATAAAAGGTAACATTCCATATAAGTTCAAAGTTAAGTCTTAGTTTGGAATGAAACTTTAAAGATTTAGGAAATAAGACATACAACCTTGGAATGAATGTTTATTGTTGAAACATGTGCGGTAAATAAATCTAATATAACATGATATATTATTTAGAAAGTCTAAATAGTTATGTATGACATGAATAAAATCTAAGAATGACTCAAAGATTTTTCATGAACATCATGTTTTGTTGTATCATGCTTGATTACAAGATGATTTGGAAATATTAATATCTAATTAAAAGTTATTAGATAACTTGTGTAATATTCTAAAAGAATATGTTTGATTATAGAATCACGTCCTAAATCTGGAATAGCTTCCAAATTCTATAGATGAACAATTTTTCAATTGTTGTGAAAATTGTCATAGCCAACAAACTTGAAAGTTTGAAGGGCATCAAACATTACACAATAAATATTAATGTTTACGGAAAGTTTTAATAGTATATTGTTGTTGCATACAATGATGCTAAATGAAATTGAGATGACACTCAATATTAGTTATGGTAAAGATTTCATCTTTGGCTATATGTATTAGTTATGCTTAGTAAGAGCATAGTTGCATTATACATTAAGAGAACAAGAATACTTTAAACTTTAAAATGTTTGGAAGTTTGATTATCATAAATTGGTGGTTAAGGATGTCACACATTTATGAAAGATTATAAGGCTTTATCAAAATAATTGAGTATGCATATACAAGAACTTCAATAGTTGAATTCTTGAAATAAGTATTCTCAAAATTCTGATAGATCAAAGTTGGATGATTTATGTCTTGTCAACAAGTATGAATGTCATTACTTGAGACATAATTCATCAACAAGAGTTATCATGCATTGATTTATTTAGTATTTGGATAAGGGATATTAAACAATTATTATAATAAATTTAAATACATGGTATGTTTAATTTATAATAAATTGTATCATATATTTGTATGTTTAATCCATGAATAAATGTTGTTCTAAATTGTCCGTTGTCAGTTAATAATATGGGAATATTATTAAATCAAGACAAATCTGAAGGTTGGTATAATATGCTTAAATTATATTGATGCGTAGTCATGCCATTTCAGATGATATTCAATGATACCGAATATAGGACTTATCCCAACTACATGATGTTACTTTATGGATTTTGTTATTAAGTAAATCATGAGAAGTTATCCTCAGACTTGAGATGCAAGATAAGTGTCATGAATGTAGTACATTTTTGTGAAACAACTTAACGCTATACGTAACTGGTAGTCATAAGGGTTGTTTTCGAAAGTGTTACAAAGTTTATGGGTTTTGCTTGTAGTCAAGATAGAATTTATTCCTTCAAATTTAGTTTTGGAGTTTAATACTGCTGGGCCCCTCGTAGGGTTGTCAAGATGTTTGCATTGCCGTGCCCAAGATCTCCCCTGAATATGTTTAGAAAATTTGGTAATCTTAATCAATCATAAACAACGAGAAACAGAATGGTTAATTAAGGAATGACTTTAATCCATATCCTTATTAACGTGGAATTAGAAACAAAAGGATAATAATAATGAGAAATCATTAAAAGGTTTTTCCAGGAGCCTTACTCAAGATCGTACTAGAGGCATCGGCGTGTTGCAAGACGCTAACCGATGTGATTACACTATTAAAATATGTCCAAGTGGGAGCTGTTAGATTATGGACATTATTTTAGTAGTTGTATGTTAGGATCGAACTCGAGATCACGGGATTGCACACAATACGTATGAAGAGTAAAAGAATAATTATTTATAAATGTTATATGTAATTATTAATAAACACAAAACTAGTAACGACCGTTAGTATTTAACGGAGAATGACTAACGATCGTTAGACGAAGAAAAGGAAAGTAATACTTGTGAATAATTGGAAACAAGAGAAGGTTCCGGAATCCCTTGGGGATACCAATACCAATCGGCCAAGGGGTGTTCTCCACCTCCTTTGTGCCTTGAGCTCCAAGTATTCACTAGTATATAAACACCTCATGGGTTATTGGTTTTCTCATAACTTGTACACACATAATAGGTGTTTTTCTCTCTTCTCTTCTTGTCTTAAAATCGATCCATCAACAATCCCATCTAAGGGATTCGATTTTCATAAACTAAAGTTTTGTGTTTTATTTACTTGCATAAACTTTTACTTGAATTAGTACGTGTGTACAAGAACGTGATTCAAACACACTATTGTTTGATTCTTGGATTGAATTACAAAAGAGGTAAGGGGTAATTCTTATAATCCACATAAACCCTAATTAGGGTTCTTGATTCGAAGTATTGCATTAATTGATTCTTGTTCGGGCTAGAATCACAAAGGTATGTTTACTTTTATATTTGATTAATTAATTACATGTTATATGATCTTGTTATAATTGCTTCCGCTATGCTCACTTGATGTGTTTGGTTTATTTTATATGAATGTCATGATATCATAATTCCAACAGTAATTATCCCTTTTTTAAAACAATGCTTTAAATCCTCCATATTTCAAAAAAGAGTTTTACTAATATGTGCCCACTCGGCATACTATAGCTATGTTCGGCGCGGAGCATTTTGGAGCGATAAGCGGTGAGCAATGAGTTTTTTGATTTTTATTGTTCGTTTGGTAAAGGAGCGGTGAGCTTTGCTATTTTTTTAGGAATGCTCATTTTCCCAATGCTTCTTTAAGAAGATGTGAGTTGTAGCCACTGCTCATTGCTACTTTTACCAAACATCTGTGAAAAACTAGAGGGGGGGGGAGTGGTTGAGTAGTTTTACCGATATATTTTCGTTAATTAGAAAAGTTTCTTTGAAAAACTTAGATCCAATTCTTTTGTGAAATCAACCAACACCAATATGAACACTAATCTATACTATCATATGTAAACAATAAATCTAAAGAGTAGGGATAGAAAGATCAAACCGAGAAAACGAGATTTATAGTGGTTCGGTAACGAAGCTCTTCTTCGCCCTACTCCACTCCTCGAGTACCCAACTCGAGAGTTCTATGCACTATGTCAACAAAGCTCTCTTCAGGCGGAGAAAACCGTACAACGTCGCTTATCACAATTTCCGACACTAATCTAAATGTCGAGTACTAATCTAGCTAGTACCAATCTCACTCACGATCCTTACTAATCACACAATCTACTCTAGATCCATTTGATCTATACACTCTCTACACAATCAACACAAGATCCACACGATCACAATGATCCACACAAGATGACTAAACAAGACAATGAAAACTTGACGTATGTCAAGATACAACAAGTAAACTACAAGTAATGCAAGTGCACTACACAATGACTCTAACACCTTGTATCTTCTTGATACTTTGTGTTCTTCTCTTAAAGTAATAAAGGAATGAAGGTGATCTTTGGTTGGATGAAAAAATTACTCTTAAACAAAAGAAAACTATCTAAATGATCAAGGAAATGTAAGTGTGAATAGGGAATAAAACTCAGAAATTTTTGTGTGAAAAAGGATGCCCAAAAACTATGAAGTGGACAGGTATTTATAGGCAAAAGAAATTTGTCCGTTATACATGGACGGCACCACTAAATACCCGACGGTACCACTAAATTTAGTGGTACCGTCCAAGACAAAGACGCTTAATTTTTTGTAGTGGTGAAAGTTTTTTTTTGGGGGGGGGGGGGGGGGGGGGGAATAGATGTTGGGAATTTTAAACTTATTTTTTCCAATTAAAACATTTCTTTATAATTCAAAAAAAAAAATTGTAAAATGTATTTTTGAAAAAATATTTTTCACATTAAAAATGTGAAGTTTAAAACACAAATTCACTTCTTTGATCATTTATCAAGTTGTAAATTTGTTTGTTTTTACCTAGAGTGATTTACGTAGAAATGGGGTATTTCGACTAAAAATTTGTTTACGTTAATTTTAACGTAACGTGATTTTATATTTTGTTATCATCACAACTTAGAGGTGTCGAAAAGTAGAAATAACGTTTTTAGACATTATTTGTATCAGCAATCTCCCTTTTTTTGATGATGACAAAACATAAACTCATTTTAGGTAAAAATATTAATTTTAACAAGCTTTTAATATGAGTTTATATTTCATTTCTCCTCCTTTTTGTCGAAGCAAAAAGATCGCAAAGGCTCCCCTTTTTGTATACTCCCTCTCGTTTGGAGGGCACCAAGGAATCGAGCAATGGTTCTTGCTATAAAACAAAGTTAGACGACACATATACAATATCTAACATGTAGCAAGACAAATCACTACTAGAAAAACAGCTATTCTTGACTCCAAATGCGAGTCAAGAAGAGGCCTTATGACTCGCAAATGCGAGTCAAGGATGGACCCGTCATAAAGCTTCATGACTCGCATTTGTGCGTCATCCATCTATGACGCGCACTTATGACCCACGTTTTATGACTCTCTTTTTTGCGAGTCATAACCTAATTTTTTTCAGTTCCTAGTTTTCTATTAAATGACAATTAAAAACCTGATAATACAAAATTAAAAACACAAATATCAAAATAACGCATTTCATATATATATATATATATATATATATATATATATATATATATATATATATATATATATATATATATATATATATATATATATATATATAAACAATGAGGTTAATTCAAGTACTAATTCACGATAAGTCACAAGTTAATTAACGACAAAAATTACATATCGATATGCCTAGTTTTTATATAGATCAAGTTTTTAAACTACCCCTGTGCAGACAGCATGATTCATCTAAATATGTCATCGTCAAAGTTTACTTCTCTAGCTGCTGCAGATCGATATCCCATGCTGCTATCTACATTAGAGTACGAAACCACTGGTGCCACTGGTGCCACAGCTATTCCTACATGTTGAAAGTCAGCAAACTTATGCTTATTATGAATGTAAATTTAACTATGCTTATCCGAATGAAAGGTTTTTAGTTTTTTATAGAATCAGCCATAAGAATACTTAACTATATATATGGGTTACTGACCAGGTAGGCGTGGAACATTTTGCCATCATGTACAATGCTCGATAATATGTTTGAGCTCCTTCGATGCAGGTTCGATAGTCCATCTATCATAGTGTTGACTCGGGTGAAACAAACTACTTGCTGCTGTTGGTTCCAATAAACCCGGTTGAGTACCCGTCATAAATAAGTCACCCTCAGATATAATGCAGCCACTGCTTGCCTCTTCTTTGTCGCCTGCCTGCGCCATATACACAGCCTTACTGTAAACAACCGATATCATAAGTAGTAACGATGTAGGACTTGAATGGGAATTGTAGTTTTTTCTAGGAAAACACAGTCCTAATAAACTGAAAAACTAGAATAATCTTACTTTTGCAACTATTTTTTATTTATATTAATATTTAGAGATCGGCACATAACATTTTAGAATTGCCCCTATAATTAGAAGGTTAGTTGGTCATATCCTTGTGAACAAATAATTTTATTCATATTATGGCAACTAACTTTTCATTTTTCACGTTTTCATCATTGTACTTTTTCGTTATTTTACATACAAGTCATTTTGTAGCCAAAATCCCATGAAAACAGGCTTTCATAAAACGTAACAAATGAAAAAGTACATAAATTTTATGCAAAATCAAGGCCAAAACATATATGCAACATACTTGGTCTAGAGTAATTACCGTGAAATAGTAATATCTGTACTTTGACGGGTAATATCAATCAATCCATCATCATAATCTTGGAGGCTAAAGCGATCAATCCATATATGCTTTGAATTAGGCTTGATTTGAATGCCATCTATGTCATGTCCTCTACAGCCTGCAAACTCCAAGTTGCATATAATAACGTGTTCACATTCTTTCAGCTTAAGGCCTTTGCCCGTTAGTTTGATCCTTTGACCTCGCCCATCAATGGTCTTGTAAGAGGATACATTCAAATAAGATGCCAGTTCAATGGTACCCGAAACTTCAAATACAATCCACAAAGGCTCTTTCTTGCGACATGCATCTCTAAGTGATCCAGGCCCGTCATCTACAATAGGTTCAGAGATTTCCAATTAGCATACTTACAAGCCTTCATGATTGCTTTGTGTTATTTCATAATTTTAAGGATGCCATATTCCTAATACTGAGAACTCTGTTTACAGCAAAACGCAACTTCATTTCAACATCATATTCATTATTCAACTGAGTGGGTTGTGGCCTGAAATTGTACATGCCCTGTATCCTATATATACGTCACGGGACAAGTCTCAAAGGCAACAAAACCCAAACGTACCCGAGTGAGGCTTGTGGTGTGAGCCGCGACAACAGAACAAAAACAACGACACCCCTTCGGGGCTGTCGTGTACCAAGCCAAAGAATCACCACCATAGGTGGTTTTCCTTCGAGTCGATAAATGACACCAACCAACGACACCCTTTGTGGGTCTCGCTATGAACCGAACACAGCAAAACACACCCTATACGGGTTTCCTTACTTTGATAGAAGCAAACAAACACCCTCTTGGTGTGGTCGTGAATCGTACCCTCAACCAAACCATCACCCTTTCGGGTGGGCTGCTACAACAGGTAACAAACAAACAATTAAGCCATAAGCTCAAATACACTTAAATAAATAAAACAAAATAAGCTCAAATAAGGAGTTAATAAACAATTCAAGACTATACCCATGGCCAACTCGTGACCCAAATGGGTCGACTGACCCGAAACCCTACATATATACAGATAAACTTACATTACGAGCCTCTCAACATTCCATTAAACAAATACATACAGATGCAGAACTTACAGTGGATATATAACTCCTCCCATCTCCTTTTATTTTTAGTGCTATAGTATCATACGGATCTAAATCGATAAACCCATCAAACTGCAGCAGATACAAGAAAATTACCAACAATATCATGAGATTCCAAAAGATAACAAGATAAAGTCAAAACGAAACACACTTGCGTTAACATATCTTGAAAAATGGTGCACATAATAAAATTTGTAACCCCACAAAATCTTGCCAAATTTCCATAGATGAACCGTATTTAGTTTAATGTAAAGCTTCTAGAACAATACAAGATTGAAGCCCACCTTTTTAGACCTCGTAATGTTGAGAGGCTCGTAATGTTAGTTTATCATTCAACTAAAAGGAGTGAGGTAGTCGGATGGTGGTGATGTTGTTGTTGCTGCCGTTATTCACCAAGAGGGATGAAACATTTGAGAGAGAGAAGATGAGATCTGATATATCTTCTTGAAATAATGAATAAAAGGCGATTTGAAAGTTTCAAGCTTTTGTGGTCCGTGTTTTTAAAAAATTTGAGATATGACACGAATTTTATGACACACAAAAATGTCTGTCGTCTAGCCTTCAGATTTTACAATTTATGACAGTTTTTTTATGACTTACAATTTTGCATGTCATTATATTGTGTGCGTCATAAAATGCGAGTCAATGATAGAACTTTTTCTAGTAGTGAATATCCAACCATAAAATAAAAGAAAGGGCTAAGAAGCCAAGGGAATAAAAGATAAGCCAACCATAAAATAAGCCGTGCATTCATAACTAAAAATGTCATTCATAAAGTATGACTACATCACAAACAAGAAAATAAACTACAAGAAGAACACATTAATCTTTAGTGACTTGAGAGGCCCTATGATTTGCTTCTAGTCCAAATGGGATCCTAATCATTTATTTTTGAAAACTAAACATCAATATGTCTAGTTGGATGGGATATGGGTTGGTGGAGGAGGTGGTATGATTGGCTCATGGGGTGGAGTCAATAAATGTTCAACATAGGAGAACATGAAGTGAAGCTCATCCCTTAAGGGGAAGATGAGGTTACGGTTATGGAGACATACGCAATTTGCACGATGTAAGTCAACTGGATGGAGTTGGATAGGTTGGCCTAGGATTGGAGATGGAGGTGGTGGTGAGTATGTGGGTGATGGAGTTGGCATAGCATAATCCAATGGGGTGATGTTTGAAAGAGTGAATGACATATCCACAGAGGATAGATGAGTACCAAAGGATGAGGAGGAACTTGGATGGAGCATTTGGTGGTATGGGAGAGTAAGGAGTGCTTTGGGAAAGGGGTGTGCTAAAGATTAATTTGCCAAGCATATCTCATGTTTAGCTACTCGTAGCAATTAAAGATTATTATTATGCAAATATCTAAAATAAGCTATAAGTATGCAATCAAAAAGGACAAAATAAGCTATCATCTAGAAGGCACATAATTTAAAGTCACGCAAAGTGATAGAATAATAGTCTAGCATACAAGATAGAGTCAAGAGGATAATAATTCAATTAGATATCCATAGTTAAATCCTAATATGAGATAGATTCACTAATCCCACCCTAACTACTCATGACGTTGTTCCTTAAGTATGATTTGAACTTGATCCCGTTGCATCACACTCTTGACTTGAGCTCGCATATCTTCCTCGTTTGCTAAAATGGCTTCAGATTTAGACATTTTATGCTGAAGCACATGCCACATGGTCGAACCCGGGCTTTGGTCGGTTTGGGTTGGTCTACCACGTTTTGTTCTTTTTTTAGTTTGAAATTTATATTAGTCTAAATGTCTAATTCTAATACAGTAATAATAAATAAAACCAACCACATCTTTGATATTTTCTTTACATGTGCTATTGTGCTGATGTAAAATATGCAAGCAATTTTGACTATATTGTTGTAACTTTGCTATCGAATAATCAGACCAAAATAAATGTGAAATTTAGAGGTTTAGGGTGAGTTTAGTTAGTGAAAAATATTTTATTTGTCTATAAAATTTTTAAACAAAATGAAAAAATTGAAAATCTGTTATTCACATTTTATTTCAACAATTAAAAAAAAAAATCTTATTTTCAAAACGTAAAAAAAAGGATATAACATAAATAAAACTGATAAAACGGATTTAAAAAAAAAATAAAAAAACTATTGATAAAGTGTACAAAAAACGGATAAAATGTGAAAAAACTGATAAAAGCGTACAAAAACCCGAGAAAACGTAAATTTTTTTTTTGACAAAAACAGATAAACGTACAAAAAATGGATAAAACCGTAAAAAACGGATAAATCGTATAAAAAACTGTTACAAACATAAAAAGATGACTAACGATGCAAATACCATTAGTCTTGAAGGCTAACGATGTAATATTTTCTATCTCGTTAAGAGATAACGAACAAATAATTTGCACCGTTAGTCCTCATTATAAACGAGGGATGTATGATGTTAAACGTTTGGCTAACAAAGGATGTAAGGTGCCAATTATTTCTGACAAGGATGTAAGATGTCAGAATTACAAACCCCAAGGATGTATTTTGCAGTTTACTCTAAAAGAAAGTTACAAAATTGAAAATAATAATAATAATAATAATAATAATAATAATAATAATAATAATAATAATAAGTAACATTTAACTACTTGTAGATATAAATGGTGGGAAAAAAAATGAAAAATATCTACGCAATTGTTAGGTGCAAAATGTTAATATTTGGTAGTCCAAACTGGCTCATAATCGGTTGATTTTTCATAATGTGAAAGGCATGCATGATACATTCAACGGTTGCGGTTATCAGATGCAATGATTGAACCTTTCACTTTATGCTTGTTATATATAAAAATGCCTCACCTATTATCAACTAACCTATGTGCCAATCTACACACGCTTGTAAACATAAAAGAAACACAAACGCTTGAAAACATTTGTGTTGTTGCATACAATTTAAGAAAAAACATATTATCATCACTATAATTTTGTATTATTATTTTCTTTTTACAAGATTTTCAGTAATTGTTTAATGTATTCTTGTAATTTGTTTGAAAGAACGAAACACAACCTTACTTTAAAACGTTTAATACTAGTAGCATTTAACATTTAGAATTTAGCATTTATGAAATATATTGATGAATAAAACAATAAAAATGAAACAGTACTAAGTTTTATTAGTTGGTGAATAAGTCAAGATAAATTCACTCTAAAATCAATAACAAACCGATAAACTCTCACTCATTTAAAAAGCTAATCACTCAATCCATATCCATATTTTATTACGTATATTTTATATTTATATTTTCATCATCATCATCATCATCATCATCTCTTATAAATATATTCACGAATCTTGGGTGACCCTTTTTCTCCACTTGTCACACAAACCATCTGATCAAATCATTAACAAAAACCAAAAATGGCTGAAAACGAACCAGTTCCAATCTACTCAACACTCGAAGAGGTTTATGGTGATGGATCACAGCTTGAAGAAGCTCAGCTTCGGTTTAATGTTCTTAATGACAAGTTTAAGGATGTTTTTGGTTCTCTTCCTCATGTTTATGCTCGTGCTCCTGGTTAGTTTTTTAGAATGTTCTTGATTTCTTGAATTATGGGTGTTTTTGTCACATGGGTTATTCGCGATTTTAGTTAATTTGCAAGTTTTAGTTTGATGTACTATGTGATCCATGTTTCTTGATATGAATTTTAGAGGATCAAAGTATTTGCAGGGTTTTACAGAATTACGTTAAAGGGTATTTGAGTTTGACATGGAATTTGGCAAAACTAGATGTTAGGAGTAGCTTCTTGTTTTATAAATGTGTTTTGGTAGCGAAGTGTAAAGACGAAAAAGCTAAAGGCTTTCATTTGAGAAATAGTGTTTAGAAAAGAAAAGATCAATGCTCTTTGTCAAACAAACGTAGAAAGTTGTGAAAAGTAGAGAATATCAGATTATGTCTTTGGAACATTTTGAAGATACCATCACCTGATTTCATGCTCCACTGAATTTCCTAGTTTTTTTTTTTTTTTTTTTTTTTTTTTTTTTGAATAATCTGAATTTGAATGAGTATTTCCGTTTAAGGAGAGATCTCGTAAAAGCATAATGACTCTTAGTAGTCGGCCCATACTGGGATCAAACACTAGAATAAGTTTTTTAAGTTAACGTTGTAATAACATAATCATGACCTTGGCATGATAAAAGGGAATGCATAGAAGATGCTGTTTTTTTTAATAAAAAAAATAACTTTAGGAAAAAGAAAGAAAACAGGATCCGGTTTAGGACGACAGCCGGCTATTATAGACATTTGATTTTCCAACAGTAGAACACCAATTACAAATTTTATGAGACCACAGTTTACCATATCTGACTTTGTATATTAAAATGATCAGCTTACATAGACATGGTAATATAAAGGTATGTGATTCGGCTGACTAGACATGAAAATGGTGTTAAAGTGTGAATCTTTGAAAGCGTGTTGATATACCCTCATGTTTGTGGTTCTTTTATGTTCTCTTGCCGAATAATTTACAAACATGTTTTTGGAATTTAGGAAGAGTGAATTTAATTGGGGAGCACATTGACTATGAAGGCTATTCAGTTTTACCAATGGCGATTAGGCAAGACACAATAGTAGCCATTCGGAAACGGGATGCAGGGGAATCTGAAAAGTTTCTTAGGATTGCAAATGTTAATGACAAGTATACAATGTGTACTTATCCTGTCGATCCTGACCAGGTAAATGCTTCTTCCATGCTGCAAAAACAGATATTCTGTTGTAATTTACGTCCTCTATTGTATCTTCTTCAAGTCAAGTCAACTAATTCATGATGCGTAGAGGTACCCCCCAACCATATGTGTATAAGCTACCTAAGATCATACAGTCCCATAAAGAATGTTCGTCCCTTTTACCTTTGGTTTATCCGCATAGTATGGTTTTAGGTTAGTCTGTCGATAAAATGTAGCAGCAGCTCCTGCTTCAATAGGAAAAAATATCAAAGTTGACCATGTATGCGATGATAATCGCACCAATCTTTGGGCCCGTCAGATTTTGTCTTGTTGATCCCATTTCTAATTACAATGTTCCATTTGTAGGAGATCGACCTGAAGAATCATCGGTGGGGCCATTATTTTATTTGTGGGTAAGAAATTACAAATTATGGTCCAAGAATTAATTTTTCGCGATGAACTTGATTTCGTAGCTATTGTTTTATGAAAACGGACTGAGAACTACTATTACAGAAACTTATGATCTGTATTTTTCAGATACAAAGGTTTCCATGAATATGCAAAATCAGAAGGGGTGAATGTTGCTGAACCGGTTGGACTTGATATCATGATTGATGGAACAGTTCCTACAGGTAACACTTTACATTTGGAATCTTCTTTTTGCAAAATGTTGATCAAGTATAGATTACTGGTTCCCTTTTTTATACTAAGATAATAAATCCCTTTGTGTTTTAGCTTGATATCCTTTTTATCTGTGCAGGGTCTGGGCTATCTAGCTCCGCGGCTTTTGTATGTTCTTCTACAATTGCCATAATGGCTGCCCACAATGTCAATCTTCCCAAGGTATTCTTGTCACTCTTAAGATTCAGAAATGTTATCTGAACGTCCAAAATATAAGTTTACTATTGCCACGACTGTCACTATAAAACTTTGCTTTAATAACAACACCCTGATAGAATGATAGAATATTGGCAATAATAAATATACGAACATGATACTATATCGGCATGCTTCCGACATGCAGCCATGGTCGGCATTCGAAACTTAATCCTAGATTGATAATTAAATCAATCATACTAATCCGTATCTCATAGTTCCTATATATTTGGTATCTAATTATGAGTATAATATTGATTTGTCATATTCATGAAAATAACATTATTGCGAAGAAAAATGATTTGTAGGCCTAAGTAATGAACCTAAGAATAGACCTACAAATATGATTGGTGTAATTCAAAATTGATTGGTGAATATGAGGAAAGAGAAAAAGTGTTTTTAATACTTGTCAAAATGTGAATGGAGTAGGCCTATTTGTAGGTCTATTTAGTAGGCCTAATTAAGAAGCTGCTTAGCTAAGAGGCATGACTATTTGAGCAAGACAGTCTTCACATTATTATAACCGATAAAATGCCTACGTTAAAGGTGTAACCTGAGTACCTGACTCCATTAGTTGGAGTGTGAACTAATGGCTTTATATATATTTCAGTTTACCAACTATTTTTCTTTTAGTGCAGTTCTAAGCTATTTGCTTGTTAAGTGTTGTTTGCATGATATTTTTATTATCTGCAATGTCAAGAATCTAGGAAGCTTTCGAGTGCCCAGAAAATGTTATGCTTTGTAATTCTTTAATTCTTTATTGCAGAAAGAACTTGCTCAACTTACATGCGTGTGTGAAAGACACATTGGGACACAGTCTGGAGGAATGGACCAGGTACATATGTAGCCCATGAAGCAATAAACTTTGGAGTAACAAAATGCACTTTTTAGATATTTTGGCTACTTATATCTTCATGGTCATAACTTATTGGTTTCTCTTCAATGAACTAGGCAATATCCATCATGGCCAAAACTGGGTTTGCAGAGTTGATAGATTTTAACCCAATTCGTGCAACTGATGTGCAACTTCCAGCTGGTGGTTCTTTTGTGATAGCCCATTCATTGGCTGAATCACAGAAGGCAGTGACTGCTGCAACAAACTACAATAATCGGGTTGTTGAATGCCGTTTGGCTTCTGTAAGATCACATAAACTTGCTTTATTTTATGTTATTTTTGTGTTTCTTTGGTAAAATCAGTTTTGCTGTTTCTAGGTAGCTTCTGTTAATTTTATTTTGCTGATATATCTTTTCGACTTATCATTTCATTTTTGGATACTTTTCAGATTGTGCTTGGCATAAAACTTGGAATGGAGCCTGAAGAGGCAATATCAGAAGTAAAAACACTTTCTGATGTAGAAGGTTTATGTGTATCCTTTGCAGGCAATCACGGATCTTCAGACCCTAACCTGGCTGTTAAGGTATTGGAATACCTGTCTATGCTTCGTTTAATGGAAACTTTGTTTGTTCTTGGATCATTACAATTATAAACACTAAATGATGCCAGATTACCTTAGCTTCCTGGGTCACTAACTCACTATGCTTTGTTTTTTCCATAATATTTGTTATCATTTCTAATTTATATACCATTACAGGAATATCTGAAAGAAGAACCATATACAGCTGAAGAAATCGAGAAAATTACTTCTAAAAGCTTAGATTTGATATTTGCTGACTCGGCTTCTTCACTGGATGTGATAAAAGCTGCCAAATATTACAAATTGTTCCAGGTACGTCTCTTAATATTTATCTGAAGCATTTTGTCACAAAGATCATCTGCAATTACTCTTTAACTTCTAATTATGCTTTACCATTGATCGACTTTCTAATTTATTAATTTATTCTTTTATTGGCTTATCGCTTGTTAACTACTACTTTTTTTTGGGTAGTTTTTTGTAAGGAAAGTTTAATGAATGTTGTTCGCAACAATACATGGGTGGGTATTATGTACACATCGTATAATGTTTTTCTCTGTTGCAAAGCGTTATTTGTCCCAAAATTCTCATTTACTTGTGTTTCATTCCATGATCATGGGAGCTTTTGGTTTAATGTTTACCACATTTGTCTTATCAGAGAGCTTCTCACGTGTACTCTGAAGCGAAGCGTGTATATGCTTTCAAGGATGCGGTTTCATCGAATTCTGAGTGAGTAATAGGTTTTTAGGATCCAAATTATATATATAAAAAGCATGTTTATATCTGTTTCCTCTAGAACTTTGAAAGTAATTTCAAAAGTGATTTTCAGTGAGGAGGAGAAGCTAAAAAAGCTTGGCGACCTTATGAATGATAGCCACCATAGTTGCAGCGTTCTATTTGAGTGCAGGTATCAATCTACCATTCCATGTCTCAACGCAAACAATGAACTCATGGACTTATGGCAAATGCTTACGTTCAAATAAAATTACAATCAAACCCTCTGTCTTCCAAATTTTATTGCAGTTTGAAAATGGCATTGTAAAATAAGTTTAAAAGAAGTGTCCTCATTAATGGTACTTTTTCATATGTAACTGTTTTAACAGTTGCCCGGAACTTGAAGAATTGGTTAAAGTTTGTAAAAATAATGGGGCACTTGGAGCAAGGCTTACTGGAGCCGGGTGGGGTGGATGTGCAGTTGCTTTGGTCAAAGAAAACATCGTTCCACAGTTCATCCTTAATTTGAAGGTCACTTCTCCTATCTACATCACTAGATTTTTTTGATCGAGTGCTCAAACATTGGACAACAATGACTTTATTTTTCTATAATGTACTTGTTTTCAATAATATCACTTGTTCATGCAAACAAAAAGCTAACAGATGGATTGATTCTTGCTTTTTTCAGGAGCAATTCTATCAATCAAGGATTGACAATGGCACTATCAACAAGACTGATCTTGGTCTATATGTGTTTGCGTCAAAGCCTTCAAGTGGAGCAGCCATTTTTAAATTTTAGTTTGGATCCTTTCCCTTATATGATTCAGTAAATTATGATATGAACCTGATTTATTTTAATTTCTTCAGTTATAGACAAAACTCAAATGATCAATTTGTCTTATGGAGTTATGGGCGTTTCGTGTAAAGTTCAATAAAAGTTGAGGTCTCTCATTTCTTCATTTCCATGTTATTTGATATTTGATTCAGTTGAACTTTACTGGATGGGATTGCTATATAAGTACCTGAATATGCACCAAAACGGAAATAAGATATCGTTTATGTTTTATGAAACCGGTTAATGCTGTGAATGAAATTTAGTTTTGTAGTTTTGGTGCTTAAAAAGAATTTGTATTTAATTATAATGAGATTCAAGTAATTGAACTTTCTAACTATAGAAGGATATAACGCTTATATATTAATTTGCTATCCTTCTTTCTATTGAAAAAACATAAACAATGATGTGGCATTTAATCATAGAATCAAATATCAGATTAACCTATGCTTGTTGCAGATTCGTATGCAGTTTTATACATGGTCTTTTTTTTGAACGGCTAAAAATTTATAAGCAACTAGCAAGCTAGCGAAAACAACAACAATTACAAAATATAAAGCATTGGGTTTTGCAACCACAACATCCCGTTTCTAGGGCAATATCTACTCCTACTTGAACACCACTAAAAGACTTTGACACAATAACATCAAAAATACTAATCCTTTTCATCTTTACCGACCCACAAGGATTATTATTCCGATACTTCCATATAGGGCTGTAAACGAACTGAACGTTCAGTGAACATTTCATGAACCGTTCGGTAAAAAGTTCGTTTATGTTCGTTCGTTTATTAAATGAACGAACATGAACAATATTTTACGTTCGTTTAGTTATATGAACGAACATGAACAAAAGTCTCGTTCGTTCATTTATGTTCGTGAACATCCGATTAGGCGTTCGTTAAAGTTCGTTTATGTTTATTTATCTATTTACGTTCATATATCATATATTTTAATTTTATAATTTTAAAAATTTGTTTGTTTAAACAAAGCAACACTTATAAAACAATTGTGAAGAATTCAATAAAGTTTATGCTTGTTTGTCTATTTTCATTTATGTTCAATCGTTTATGTTCGTTTAGTGTCTTAATGAACGAACATAAACGAACATGAACAATTCATTTTCTTAATAAACGAACATGAACAAGAAAATTCGTCCGTTTAAGCGTCCGTGTCCGTTTATTTGTCCGGTTAAAATTAAATGAACAAACATGAACAAGGCTCGGTTCGTGTTCGTCCGGTTCATTTACAGCCCTACTTCCATATTACCCACATAGACGTTAGGATAATAGCTTCCAACACTTTCTACATTGTCTTTTTATGGTTAGTTCACTTAACATTGTTAAGTTGCAAAATGACCCAAACAGTTTAGTGGGTGTTTGTCATTGCTTACTTTCTCTATCCATTTTTTTTTTTTTTTTTTTTTTTTTTTTTTTTTTTTTTTTAATTAGAAAAGCAGTTTTTGTATCCAAACACTTTCTACTTGTTTTTGTCTGCTTAATTTCTAAGCTGAAAAGCAATTTTTCATAAGCAGATAAAAAACTCCATATTACTTGTTTGATATTCTTATTCAACCTAAAATCTTTACATGATTGAGTATTTATCAAATTATTTTGTTTTCGATTATCATTACATCTACAAAATAAGTAAATACAAACATTTTTTTTTCTCTAAAAGTACTTATTTTTAAGATGCTTAAAAGTACTTTTTTTATGCATAATAATATTTTCTTGCTTTGTTTTTTCTAATTTACTGCATTTTACCTGTAACCTTGTTTTATGTTTGTTAACAGACCGTTTATTAATGTTTATGAGCAGGTATGACCGTTTTTGGGGTTTTAGTAGTGGACTGGTGAATTAATTGGGTCCGCCTTGGACTGGATTGGCTTTGGACACTTTGGGCTGTTTATTTTGTAAAAAAATGCTTCAAACTAGAGGTGACCAGAAAAACCGAAATATCCGAATAAACCGAAAACTGAAATCGAACCAAACCGAAAATAATTGAACCGAACTAATAACCGAACCGAATTTGCCAAAATCGAATCAAACCGAACTTTTAATTCGGTTCTCGACTTGGATATGGTTTTGGTAATCAAAACCGAAAACCGAACCAAAAACCGAATTCATATAAATTTATATATTTTTTATATATTTATATATATAAAAAGATCAATATAATGTTATATATATATATATAACAATAAAATTTTATCATAATATTAAAAAATATTTTTTATATTTGAAATAACTTTTTTGGCTAAATATATTTGTATAGATATATATATTTTTTTAAATAAAGTGTGTAATTCGGTTAAACTGAAAATCGAACCGAACTAGAATTCAACCAAGCCGAACCGAAAACCGAATTTGAATTCGGTTTGGTTTGGTTCACGGTTTGACCCTAAAAAAAACTTTTAACCGAATTAATCGAACCGAATAACCCGAAAACCGAACTGAAGAACACCCCTACTTCAAACTGTTACTGTCTAAACTATTCAGTTATTCAAATGTAAAAAAGATTTATACGATGATTTAACATTAACCTATCATGGCTCATGGCTATTAAGTGTTTAGATAACAATGTAATATACATGTTACTAAAAACAGAATATAACTTTAGTGCTCCAATTATC
>JARVZY010007583.1:12500-22663 GCA_030686995.1 Artemisia argyi | reverse complement strand
AGGTTCGCCTTTAGATTTGATAGGAAAAGCATTTACTATTAGTGCTTATGAGTGTACCGGTAGCATTTAGATTCTAGAACTTGCGTTAGTGATGCATCCCGAGACCGCTAGTGAGACTACATTCGTGTAGTAGGATTTAATACATGATAAGAGGCATTAGGATCACCCTTGTGTTAAACCTGTATTATAATTACTTGACCATTTAAGTCATATTACTTGGCTAGTTAAGTCAACTAATTTTTCCCACACCCTTAGCGTTGTACTCTTTTTTAGTACACGAAACCCCTAGTACACCCCTCCGAGCCTATCTTTTCGCTTCTAACTTTAAGCATTTTACTTAAAGGAAGAATTTGTTACACCCCACTTAAATGTACAACCAAATCGCCTTAGCATTCCGTGTATGCACTCATCTTTAGTGCATTATTGTTATTTGTTTAAACCCTAAGTTAACTATCTAATTGATTACATGGTTGCTAAGTCGAGTCATATCCTTATACATATTGTTTTGGGACGATTGGGACTCATGGGTAAAGTACTTATTTTATGGAGTAATGGGGAAGAACATCATTTATTACCCCCATATGTACGATAATCTTAAAAGTATTCCAAGTGTTTTGATTTTCTTAATTCGAGTCATTAGATTAGTTTATTGTAAAGTATGTACAAATTCAAGTGTAAGGGGAACGTTCATTCCCTATGATATATTATTTTGGATGGTAGGGTAAGAATGTATGCAAAAAAAAAAAAAAAAAAAAAAAAAAATCGAAAAAATCAAGAAAAAAAAAGAAAAAAAAAAGAGAAAAAGAGAAAAAACATACGGACTATCATCCCTTTTTATTCTATGTTCATTTTATGTTTTTGCTATTTTTCATTTATTAGCTTAAGTCGAGTCTAGTCTTGGCTTAGCAAGGCCATATTGTACATGTAATTAACCAAGATTGTTAACTCGCCACCAGTAAAGACTGCCTATATCCAACAAAACCGTGTATTTCATATCCCTACACCTAACGTTACAACCCTTTAAAAGACCTCTTTGATAGTTTATCCTAGGTGCTTACGCCATGTGGTGGAGGTTTGATCCTTTCCCAAGCCTATGGTAATCTATTTTGCTATGACAGGTAGTGAGAGATATCTTCCGTTTCCATTTTGTAATGTATACTTTATTACACCCGAGAGATGTGAGTATCTAAACACTATTTGTGAGGTGCTAATGTATGACCTCCGTTCTTGTCTTTGGTCTTTAGTGGAACGATTATTTGTTGTAATTACTTTTATATTAGTGTTAAATGACCCCTAACTTGTATTTTGATTAGAATAAAAGCGCATTTGCTTGAGGACAAGCAAATCTCAAGTGTAAGGGTATATGATGAGGCGAAAAATGAACCACTTTTAGGGGGTCATTTAAGCCCGGAATTCAATTTATTTGATCAAATATTACCCTAAATCATTCCTTTTGTGATTTTAGGTACTTTGGGAGTGAAATCTGGAAAAGGAAGCAATTCGGACGTTTTTGGAGCATAAAAGTGAAGAAAACGCCAAAGACTTAATTTTCCAAGCTGAGAACAGTGTTTGACGGCGTCAAGAGGAATTGCATGAAGGCGTCAAGAGTAAATACCATGACGACGCAGTACAAACCTGAAGGCGTCACAAGTAGAGAGTCAAGAGTTAAAGTCATGACGGCCTGCAAAAGAGGACTACATGACGGCGTCAAATGCAGATCAAGGCAGTCCGAGGAATTATTTGGCGGCGAGATGACGGCGTCACACCTTTGTTCTTGACGCCGTCAGCCTCTAAAATCTATATATAGTTTTCTAATTTTCATTCATTAGGAGGAACAAGTTTGGAGAAACCCTAAGGCCGAGCCATATACGTATTTTACATGTGTAATTGAGATAAGTATTCTTTTAATTCAATCAATATGTCTATGTGTTGGTTGTCTATATCTTGTGCTTGTCTTGATTCCACCATGTTAGGTTAGATCTATCTTGTGTTTGCTTAGATCTAATGAAACCTAGATGTTAATTATGTGTTGATTACTTGTTTATGGTTGTATTTGTAACACCCCAACCCGACAAGGGTAAAAATGTCACAAATTATGGTGTTACATCAGAACAAACAGATAGATCATAAGCAGAAAACTTACTTCAAATAACTATGGTCAAAATTCTTCACATAGATCTACACTCAAGTCCAGAAAACTACCCCAAAAGCTATCTTGAATACCTGCCGCGGAGAAAAGAAATGCGGCTGAGCTTACAAAGCCCAGTGAACGGATATAACAATAATAAACTGAAAAATAAATACTGAAGTACAAATGCTATATTTTGGAGAAAACATATTTAGGTATAGCGGATAATACGGAAATAAAATGTATAGGTTAAGTAAGGAATCTATACAGTCACCTGTATAAACAGAGTCAGAATATACCATGAGCTCAGAAACATATCATAATCATATCATAATCACATAAGTTGCACAAGGAGTAGCTAGCTCCATTATACCGGAAGTGAAAGGGATACATTACACATACAACCAGTCACTAAACATAATCATATCATATCATAACAGAAAACAAATCTAGGATGCATCCATACGCCCCTGAAAATTAGTGCACATTCATATATAACGGAAGGGACGTGATAGAACATCACTCTACTGCCCTAGAGTCATGCTATAGGTGCATCTATGACACGGACATGGAACCCCCATGCCTAGTGAAGCTCAGGTAACAAAAGGTTCATAATAAAGGTTCAAATCATAGTTGTCATATCAAAAGGTTCAAACAGAAAGGTTTATCATAGCAAAAGTTCAAATCAAAAAGTTCATATCAAGGGTTCATATCATAAAGGAAACCTTAAGATAAGGTCAGAATATCCGTACCTCGAACAAAAGCAAAGCTGACAGAGATCAAATAACAGAATAGTACTCTTCTTCGGAAATCTACACACGATGTGTTATTCATTAATAACTTGTTCAACTATTTACTTATTCGTATTCCATGTTAAATCTTCTTCCCACTTTAGTAACTTTCCGATTTAGTAGTTTTACTTATTATCCATATTAGTCCTTTAACTTTAATATGTTACAAAATAATCTTTATAGTTTAGTAATTTACAATTTACACCTTTAAGTTATGAAAATTACAATTCAACCCTTTAAGTTATAAAATTTCCAATTTAAACTTCTTAATTATATAATTTACTATTTAAACCTTTTAATTGCAAATTTAACACATGACACCCTCATATTATATTTTTCTCAATTCCCCCTGATCAAATACATCTTATAAAAATTACCCACAAGGTTATAAAATTATAAAACATACCCTTTTACTTTTAAAATCAAATCGGTTAATACAAAAACTCATCAAACCCTAACCCTAAATTACCCAATCATTACCACATTAATTATAACCTTAAAAACATCGTTAATAACCAGGTTCCATACCAAAAACCCTAACCCTAACCCTAGTTTGATTTCTTTTCTTTTATTTTCCTTTTTCCAATTAAACCGATTACAAAAATAATTCCAAACTGAATTTCTAGACTTTGAAAATTGTGAGGATTATTTTTCTAATGTTATATGATATATAAAGAACCTGAGAAAAATATAAACAAAACCTCAAAAATTCGAATGGCTGTTTTCATAATTTATATTCGATTTAGGGTTTTTAAGTTTATATAATTTCGTATGATCATATTAGCTTGCATGAATCAATTATACTATTTTATGCAGATCATATACAATATAAAGAGTGAAACAGAAAAATTCTTCTTCTCGGTTAGCTTAAATCCGACACCAATAATATCCCTAGATCACATGATCAAACCCACAACCTTGGAACTATTTTTCTAATCTTCTTAAGCTTAAATCACATTTAGGAAAAATAGTAGAGAGCTCCAGAAATTTTGTATTCGACTTTGAGGGATATAGGGATTCGATTTGTATTAAAAGTCGGTTTAGGGATATCTCCAAAATTATAAAAACGTGTATATGTATATTTATAACAGAATAATACTTATCTTGGGCTGGGTAAATATGGAATAAAGTTAAATAAAATATTATACAAGTTTCTTAATTGATTTAGGATTTATTTACTTAATATAATACATATTTTTAATATATATAACATATAATAAATCAAATTTATTTATTTATATGATAATTATTATTTTACTTTTACAAAAATGTACAAATTTTATTTATACATAATTTATTGTCATTACATGTTGTAAAATTTCTAAATTTCTATGGTTTTCTTTATATCATTTAAGTATTATTACAAATTATTAAAACTTAAGGGCATTTTGGTCATTTTGCATTGTTTTAGAATTTGAGGTATTACAACTTCTTCCCCTATAAAAAGAAATTTCCGTCCTCAGAAATTGAATAAGCAGAGCAAACGGAAATGAATTGAATTTCAGAATTCATAAGAATAGAACGAACACAGAATCTTTCGGTTACATAAATAATCTTAATTCAGAAAATCTTCCACAGATTTCAAACGGACAGACAGATCTTTCTTATCGGACTTTCATAACTTCATATCTTATTCAGAACAGTCCAGAAATTGATTCAACGATTACATACTTGTAACAGATAACTAAAGTACTTCTCACAAGTACTAGCAGAAAACGGATTGAATACGGAACTTCAAATGATAGAAGACTCTATAATGAGTTCTGAAATTCTTAATGAATGATCAAAGATCAACAAACATACAGCGAGAATTTGAACATATCCAGATATCAAATGATGAAGGCAGAACCTACATATAGGTCGAATGAGTCTTAAAAGTCTCACTAATCGCGAATAATCTAACTGACAGAAATCTGATGCTTCTCAAACACTTCCCGAAATATCCTATGCTCACAATGAGAATACATTATATGATGGAAATATTATCACGTTGGCCAGGCGTCATAATATTTGCATTATATAAATATACCTTCATGGCGACCATACTTTATCTCAAGTCTTTAATAAAACAACTTAATAGCAACCTAACAATTCTCCTCTTTCTCCTAGGATTTAGCAGAATCAATCCTCATCAATAAGATCGAACAGAAAATGAAACGTATCAGAAAACTACAGAAATCTAACAGATCTATCTTAATAGAGCACAATACTTCCAAATTCACCAAAATGCTCATAATCATAAACTTAGCCAATATACGCAGAATTATCATAATACTAAACTTCAAAGGAAAACTTAATATTCTGAAGATTCAATCACACTATTATCAATCTTCCTCATTATTATGTGATATCCTAATCATCATTAACAGAAAGAACTTAGGGAAATCAACCTATACCAGATAATTGTCAGAATTATAACCTTCCAAAGAAAACCCTTAATAACATAGTTTCATTATCATAATAGAGTGAACAATTTCCTATATTTGTGACTAATAACCTCCAGATCTCTCATAAGGATAGAAAAGATTCATGGAAAATCAAATAGTGTCAAAACTTAATATGCCTAACATAAGCAGAAAGATTCACAGAATATATCAAACACTTAGGGTTGTAATAATCTTCCAAATGGTCAGAAAACATCAAACTAATTGTCAACAAGTCAGAGATGGAAATCAAAATCAGAAAGCGAAACTTAAATGGTGTAGTTCTCAAGATATTCTAAACTTATTAGTTTACTGAACTTTTAGGTCATGCTTAACTTTCTAACCTCGGAAAGAATGATCTTATCGGCTTATCTAAAAGCAAAGGTATGAATCAGAGTGATGCGGAAACGATGCTACTTAAAGAAATATCCTAGTCTACCCAATCCTCACCGGTCATAACTCAAGTTTCATATAAGGGAGTCCTAAAGCAAATCCTCAAAGATCGTTTCATAACTCCTATGGTGCAAAACTTTAGGGCCTAATACTTACAGGTCATAGCCTAAGCTCTACGGGTTTTTAATCCGCCGATCCAACCTGGCTCTGATACCATAATTGTAACACCCCAACCCGACAAGGGTAAAAATGTCACAAATTATGGTGTTACATCATAACAAACAGATAGATCAAAAGCAGAAAACTTACTTCAAATAACTATGGTCAAAATTCTTCACATAGATCTACACTCAAGTCCAGAAAACTACCCCAAAAGCTATTTTGAATACCTGCCGCGGAGAAAAGAAATGCGGTTGAGCTTACAAAGCCCAGTGAACGGATATAACATTAATAAACTGAAAAATAAATACTGAAGTATAAATGCTATATTTTGGGGAAAACATATTTAGGTATAACGGATAATACAGAAATAAAATGTATAGGTTAAGTAAGGAATCTATACAGTCACCTGTATAAACAGAGTCAGAATATACCATGAACTCAGAAACATATCATAATCACATAAGTTGCACAAGGAGTAGCTAGCTCCATTGTACCAGAAGTGAAAGGGGTACATTGCACATACAACCAGTCACTAAACATAATCATATCATATCATAATAGAAAACAGATCTAGGATGCATCCATACGCCCCTGAAAATTAGTGCACATTCATATATAACGGAAGAGATGTGGCAGAACATCACTCTACTGCCCTAGAGTCATGCCATAGGTGCATCTATGACACGGACATGGAACCCCCATGCCTAGTGAAGCTCAGGTAACAAAAGGTTCATAATAAAGGTTCAAATCATAGTTTTCATATCAAAAGGTTCAAACAGAAAGGTTTATCATAGCAAAAGTTCAAATTAGAAAGTTCATATCAAGGGGTCATATCATAAAGGAAACCTTAAGATAAGGTCAGAATATCCGTACCTCGAACAAGAGCAAAGCTGACAGAGATCAAATAACAGAATAGTACTCTTCTTCGGAAATCTATACACGATGTGTTATTCATTAATAACTTGTTCAACTATTTACTTATTCGTATTCCATGTTAAATCTTCTTCCCACTTTAGTAACTTTCCGATTTAGTAGTTTTACTTATTATCCATATTAGTCCTTTAACTTTAATATGTTACAAAATAATCCTTATAGTTTAGTAATTTACAATTTACACCTTTAAGTTATGAAAATTACAATTCAACCCTTTAAGTTATAAAATTTCCAATTTAAACTCCTTAATTATATAATTTACTATTTAAACCTTTTAATTGCAAATTTAACACATGACACCCTCATATTATATTTTTCTCAATTCCCCCAGATCAAATACATCTTATAAAAATTACCCACAAGTTTATAAAATTATAAAACATACCCTTTTACTTTTAAAATCAAATCGGTTAATACAAAAACTCATCAAACCCTAACCCTGAATTACCCAATCATTAACACATTAATTATAACCTTAAAAACATCATTAATAACCAGGTTCCATACCAAAAACCCTAACCTTAACCCTAGTTTGATTTCTTTTCTTTTATTTTCCTTTTTCCAATTAAACCGATTTCAAAAATAATTCCAAACTGAATTTATAAACTTCGAAAATTGTGAGGATTATTTTTCTAATGTTATATGATATACAAAGGACCTGAGAAAAATATAAACAAAACCTCAAAAATTCGAATGGCTATTTTCATAATTTATATTCGATTTAGGGTTTTTAAGCTTATATAATTTCGTATGATCATATTAGCTTGCATGAATCAATTCTACTATTTTATACAGATCATATACAATATAAAGAGTGATATAAAAATACCAGAATGACTTTAGAACGTGTGGATTAAAACAGAAAAATTCTTCTTCTCGGTTAGCTTAAATCCGACACCAATAATATCCCTAGCTCACACGATCAAACCCACAACCTTGGAACTATTTTTCTAATCTTCTTAAGCTTAAATCACATTTAGGAAAAATAGTAGAGAGCTCCAGAAATTTTGTATTCGACTTTGAGTGATTTAGGGATTCGATTTGTATTAAAAGTCGGTTTAGGGATATCTCCAAAATTATAAAAACGTGTATATGTATATTTATAACAGAATAATACTTATCTTGGGCTGGGTAAATATGGAATAAAGTTAAATAAAATATTATACAAGTTTCCTAATTGATTTTGGATTTATTTACTTAATATAATACATATTTTTAATATATATAACATATAATAAATCGAATTTATTTATTTATATGATAATTATTATTATACTTTTATAAAAATGTACAAATTTTATTTATACATAATTTATTGTCATTACATGTTGTAAAATTTCTAAATTTCTAGGGTTTTCTTTATATCATTTAAGTATTATTACAAATTATTAAAACTTAAGGGCATTTTGGTCATTTTGCATTGTTTTAGAATTTGAGGTATTACAGTTTTGGATGAATGATTTCAATGTTAGGCTTAAGAAAACTGACAGATCTCCAATTGGTAACATGCTTGAACGTCTTATGAAACATGAACCGATGCGTACTAGGTTTTATTGGTTGTATTTAATGCATGAGTAAATTCTAATGATCCCATGTTAGGAGCTTCTTAGCCGGCTCGACATAGGAGTGAAGTAGGCACTCATAGGATTGGGGAGTTAAGTACGCCACCCCATGAATGGTATTAAGGAATACAATTCGTCATCCACGCAACTATAACAAGTAATTAACGTATAAAAGATATCTAGGGAGTAGTGAAATCTAAGTAAACACATTTCTCCACTTATTGCTCACAACTTTAGTTTAATTAGTTTAATTTCATTTTAGTATTTTATTTTGATTGCATCTTAGTATTGGGTTAGTTGACTAACAACTAATTCCGCCCAAATCCTTCAAACTCGAGATTTTAATTTGCTTTCTAAAAAATATAAAAATACAAAAAGAATCATCCATCATCTCTAGACTTAATCTTTAGGTTTTCTAATCTTAGCGACACTATTCCTAGCTGAACGATCAATCCCCCGGTACTTGTCATTATACTATACTACATCGATCAGGTACAATGCCTGGTGGGGGTTGTAAGCTTCTCAAGATCCCTTGAGAGGTAAAGCCTAGTGCAATTTCTACGCATCAGTAGTAGTAGTAGTTTATTTTTATTTCAATAAAGAAACCCTTGAAGTAATATTGATTGTGTTCTTGTTCTTATTCCTCTGTGATTATCAATATTGCTATATCCTGGATGGGCTTAAACGATCTTCTACATTCTTTGTTGACACGTGCTCATTACCTTTCCCTTATGATTATGCTTATGTGATACTATCTTTGATACTTCGTTTTCCTTTGACTTATGATATTCGTTCAGTGTATGTTGATCTCTTATGCATTTGACAGATGATATTCCTTTCAGCAGAAGCTTATGATGTCATGTTTCTCATACTTATATACGTTTCGTTTATCCGTTTGCTTTGTTATATATCTGTTCACTAGGCTTTTTAAGCTCAGCCGCATTTCTTTTCCTGCGGTAGGTTGGAAGCTGGGTTTGGGTAAAGAGTGCATAGGAGCATTAGTGGACTATCCGATGATTAAAAGCCCGTTTGCATTGGACTTAGATTTTGATCCAGCTAGATTGTTTGGACTTGTAATTCTTTTTGTAAAAAGCTAGCATTTCTTTTTGTACCCTTAGAATACCTTTGTAACCTTATGTTTTAAGTCTTCCGCTTACGCTATATGCTTTGTATGCTTTGATCTGTCACCATACTATAGCGCTCCGGACCCATGTCGGGTTGGGGTGTTACAAACGCCTACCTATCCTATGCAGGCTTCAACTATTGGGATTTTCATTGGAAATGTGTGGTTAATTACCGATTAATATTTTGATTAATGACTAATTTTATGGTTGTTAATAACATATAACTATGACCGTTACTCGAAAATTAAATTGGTTTATGATAGTTAATTGCAAATTAACTGTGACCTTTCTTTAATCAACTATATAATCAAGCTATATTTGTTTATTAAAAACACAAGAGAAAAGAGCAACACATTAAGATAACAAATACAAATGTTCGCTCGTGGGTTTTCTTTTTTCCATGTGAATCACAAGTTTGTTTGATAAGAATTTCAGGCATAACGTCAAGCCCGGCAGTACAACTGCTTCGATTGTTGTACCCTGGGAAATAGGGAAAGAATAGGCAACAAATTTGTTAGGGAAGCGTGTCGAACACATGCCTCAATCATGCTGTTTAATTTGGCTATATCTAATTCAAAGGTTTTATCTTTCTATAAACTTCTTTGGTTCAAAATTTCGTTTCCGAATTTTGTTTATCTAGTTACAGT
>JARVZY010007583.1:0-10000 GCA_030686995.1 Artemisia argyi | reverse complement strand
AAAATTATTACAACACGTACCACAACTACTAATGAATACTCAAAAATTAAATGAGAAAACTGAAGTAATAACACATGCATAGATCACTTAAGACAATTGATTATGTTCATTTAGACTCATCCAACGTAATGAGTTTTAAACGATATGTCTGCATGGAAGAACAATCAGTTAGTAACTTTCAAGGGGTAAATACATTGAAGCTCCTGTGTCAACCATTTAAGACATTTGGCAACATTTAGCTATAACAATTCTATATTTTGAACTCACACATATAGATTTGGTATTTTACCAACAGTTTTTGCAATCATACTTATTTACGAAACCAAACCAAAAAGTCTTGATGAATTGTCACTCAGTCATGACTTTTTTTAACCGACACAAATTAGTATCCATTATAACCGATTACCAACCACACCTATTTCACCAACTCCGATGATCAATCAATAGCCAACACAAATCATTTTTGTTATGGATTAACTACCTACCTGTATAAGAAAGATATCAAGATCTTGGCCAAGACGTTTGTGATCCAAACGTTTAGACTTCCCTTATAATGTAAGTTCACTTTTAATAGTTCTTCAGTTTTCAATGAGGTGCCATAAATTCTTTGAAGCACATGATTCAAGTTGCACCTATGTATATATTTCCAGTAGTTTCAAATTTACTACGTAGTTTAAGGGTGCGTTTTGAAATTTATATTTAAACAAACTTTATTAGAGTAGTTTCAAATTTATTATGTAGTTTAAGGTTGTGTTTTGAAATTAATATTTTTTTGGGGGGGGAAAAACATTTAATTTTATGAATAATGTTTAATATTTTTTTTATAAAATGGAACATAAGTCAAAAGTATTTATATTTGGTTCATTTTGTTCGTAATTTAGAGATCTTTTCATCGTTATATTGTTTTATAAAAAAAATTGTTATATATTTGCTAGATATTGAATAAATAAAGCTTGTCATATAAAAAGACCGTAAATAACTAAAAGTACAAGGTAACTTTCGTAACTCGTCATACAGACAGGGAGAATCTTGCGAATTTTTTATTAATCTTGGTTAAACCACGTCGCATACTATACCTAATATAGTTTATAAATACACAGTGGTGAGGAACAAATAATGCACAAACTATTCTAACTAAACATTACATCCTTCTTCTATTCGGAGCTTTACATAATGTCTACCCCTATTAAATTCTATTCACTTCTAGCAAAAGTTACACAAGATGAAGAAAAAGCACGAAAAGCAAAAATGGCAATCATCATTGAGCGATACAAGGACAAAGTTTTGGCTCTTCCCAGAAACGAAATAGATACAAACCTTTATTTATGCAAATACCAAGGTTTTTGGTATCACCATGGCTTTTGGTTACGCCAAAATGCTAGCTTTTCTGTTGAAGCAATTATGGCATCGCAAGATGAATTTCAAGCTCTACCAACCGATATTTTTTTGGCAAGTCAGGTAAAATCTGGCACCACATGGCTTAAGTCCCTTGGGTTTGCCATTTTAAACCGAGCCAAGTTCAAGATTGATAAAGATTCTTGTGCAACCCACCCATTGATCACTATAGGCCCTCACGATTGTGTCCCGTTTCTTGAGTCTGCGTCTTTCTTGAACAACCCTTCTTACGCCAATGGCCTCATGGCAACCCATATGCCATACACTTCATTACCACAATCCATTATAAGTTCTGATTCTCGGATTGTTTATATACACAGAAACCTTAAAGATGTGCTAATTTCTTTTTGGCATTTCATGAACACATCAAGAAAGGATGGTTCTAGTCCAACAAAATTGGATGACACGTTTGAGTTTTTTCGCAAAGGTTTAAACCCAAATGGGCCCAATTGGGATCACGCGATAGGGTACTATAAGGCAAGTCTAGAACGGCCAAATAAAGTATTGTTTTTAACGTATGAGAAACTCAAGGAAGATCCATATAATGAGGTTAAGAGATTGGCGAGTTTCATAGGTTCTTCTTTTACAAAAAAGGAGGAAGATGATGGATTGGTGCAAGAGATAATAGAACTATGTAGCTTTAAGAAACTAAGTGAGACACATAAGCAAAATAAAGATGGAAGCCAAGCCTCCAACCACATCTTCTTTCGAAAAGGCATAGTTGGGGATTCAGTTAATTATCTTACAACTGAAATGATAAAAACTCTTGATGAGATCAGTAAAGAAAAGTTTGATGGTTTAAATATCTCATTTTAAGAGAACCCGGTGTTCGCTGCCATAGGTGGCTTTATTGCCTATGGCACTGACCTATAACTCAAGCACTCAACCAAGACACCCCTAATTGAGTTATAGGGGTTGGCATCATCCCCACCAACCAAGTATCATTTCAATTTTTTGTCTTTTTTGTTTTTTTGGTTGTATTTGTGTTTTATTGAGTTATGTATAAGTCATAGGGTGTCTTCTAATTTGAGTTATGGAGGGAGGGTGTTTTCTTGGTTTAGTTATAGGTTGTGAGTTATAATAAAATAATAATAATAATAATAATAATAATAATAATAATTAAGCTGAGTTGACAATGTTTTTTTACTATAACGCGAGCTCTATGGCTCTTGGACACCTTGTGCTCTAAATATGAACACACTACTTACTATCGTTGTGTTTTAATAATTCAATTGTTTTGATTTATGCTATTTCAAGTGTGCTTATTGCGATAAAATATAATGAACGGTTGCCAAATTGTACTCCAACCAACGCTCGTAATTTGTTGATCTATGTTCCCTGTAGATGTCTATAGAATACTCCGTATTAAATATAATCACAAAATTTATTAATGTAATGACCTTTTTCAGTAAAGCAATTTTGGAAGGTGTAAGCATACAGCTTTGGTGACTTGTATATAGTTAGACATATTTCCTTTTTAGCTGATATTTGTATCTTACCTACTAGCTTATAGACCCGTGGAATCCACGGGATTTTAGAGAGTTTTTGATTAAAAAAAGTAAGTACATGAATAAAGTAAGAAAGAACAACGAACGTAAACGCTATGAAATTTTTTTGTAACGGAATAATAAGTTATAAGTGACTAATGGTATAAATTACAATGCTTGTAAATATATGTATAATAAGGACCCGTTTGGTTGCCATCTTTTGAATTTGGATTTAACTTTAGATGACAAAAACTTTGTTTGTTTTCAAAACAAAGGATTAAAAATTGGCTACCATGCCCAATGGTCCCACACTTTTTCAATCCTTATAACTTAGTGAGTTTTTAATTTTTGTAGGCCCATCTTTCATTTTCTCTCTATCACTCTTTTATAACATTATCATTTTTTTAATTAATTAATAACATAATAAACACTTATTCAATATTTTAACTTGTTTATCAATATGTGTATATTTGTATATAGCTATTCACCCGTGCATATGATAATACCCTTCTTATCAGGCCATGTTTGAACACATATGCTCTGAGTATAAAGTACACGGAACATGGACATCTACTGTCCGTATTTAATTATCAACTTAGATTCATCATAATATGTATCCCCGACATAAATTCAACCTTACATGTCGGAGTTGATACCACGATAATATACTATTAGAGATCAGGTATATATCAATAAGAGTTCTTGTACACTTACCTTAGAAATATGCAATTGTTGCATGTTATTTGGGTTCTTTTTTTTTCCACTTCTGATTTAGGGGGCGTAGTTCTTTTAGCACTTATGTGTGATGAATCTAAGTTAATAAACAAAACTAATTTTAAAAAGTAATTATTGTTGATAATACTTGATATCATGATCATATATATTTTGAACCACAACTTCTTTACACACGTTTATCAAACATGATATTAAGAGGGTGGTTTAACCTACCATAACTTCTAAACACTACCTTTGTCGTAACCTACCACGGCCTATACCTCCACTGCAGACATACTTCCCAGGGATGGAGGACACCTTTGCTGCAAACATGCTTCCAAAGGATAGAGGACACCTCCATCGTGGATGACAAAACTATCAACTCCAACCCATTCAACTACATTCAATTCAACATCTCTAATGTTAAAGAAATAAAGGCAATGTTAGTAAAGTTCCACTTTCCAATATTAAAGAAGTTCCACAACTTTATATTCAACACGAAGATATCAATAGAAATTACAAAAAATTAGAAGCCCATTGTAAAAGTATCATTTGATTTTATTATTATCTTTTTTTTTTTGGGTCAAATATATGTGCTCACAATTTTGGTAACATTATGTTTTGAAACTTCAACTGTTAAAAAACTATGGAAGTACACGGTGATATTATAATCAACATTGGCAAATGGTAGAAAAGTACCTTATTACGCTAAAAAAATATTGGAGGATAACATTAAAATCTTATTTAGCATTCTTAAAAAATAGGGCAAAATGGAAACTGGGTCAGATTTTCATTCTAAGCTTGATGCCTTTCCAGTTCGAGTATTTATCTTGATATGTAATCCAAAACATTTAGCATTCCATGGAAGTGGATGTATAGCCTAGCATAAGATAAGTGTCTTAAGTAGCTCATGAGCTTAAGGTTCAATCACAAGGAGTAACTTAACATTATGAAGAAGGCACACAATATAGACATTCGGATATAATGTGAGCTTTAAGCTTGTAAGTTCTAACATGTCAAACACATAAAAAAAATTAGTTCAAATGAAATGCACCGCTCCGAGTAAACTGTCAATTTCTTACAAGATTGAGTACCTCCACACACGTTTTAGCCTTTTCAAACCATTCTTGTGCAGTTGGATGCCATTGTAACAAACTGGTGTTTGCTGTCACTTTCATTAGCAAACTGCAGTTGACTTAGCTTTGATTATCTGCAGCTGACTTAGCTCAGTAGTTCTTCCATATCATGAAAGATAGTTGTAACATCATTGTTTTGAATTTTCCTAATGACTTCACAAACGACCTCATGGCCAGATTCTCTCGCTAGAGATGATATGAATACGCAATTAGCTGCAATGTCACCGTGTCTCTTCAAATAGGTTCTAAGATGGAAAGTTGCAAGCAAGTGTTGGCCATGACAAAAATGTAAGAGGCTGCATGAATCATGTTTAATTCATTATTTTATATAAGCTCTAAAAATAGACAAAAAGTGTTGGCCATGACAAAAATGTAAGAGGCTGCATGAATCATGTTTAATTCATTAGTTAAATTGGATGACATGTTCTAACCCACACACAAAATTATTCATTTTGACCACCTTTGTTTGAATGCTGTCCTACCCGCCCCTTTGCCACCTATAGTTAACATGTATTTGCTATGATAATGAGATGTTAGTAACCTCATGCAAATATATCTACCACAAATAATGAGATTGAGACGTAAGACACTTAGTATACTGCAATCGGTTTTCAATGAAAAAAGCTTTACGAAAATCATTTTTCATTATATTAGTCTCAAGCAATTTGTATTTGTAATATTGATCCTTTAGTTTGACTACATAATGAATACACACCTCCTTACACAAGCTTTCAAAATATAATGTACTTTCATCTTTAAGCCTTTTCTAAAACTAAATTTTAATACCTGACATATATCTTTTTAAAGGCAAAGTTCTATTGATATAAACACAAATATACATAAGATACAATAAAACAACCACCCCCACAAATGGCACAATACAAGAATCGAAACACCCCTAGACACTTGCAATATGACATACCCAAGTTTAAAACTGAATTCAAACACCCCTAAACGCTTAAATATGACAAACCCAAGATTAAAACTAAATCCAGACACCCCTAAACAACACTTGCTATATTGCATACCCAAAATTAAAATTGTATCCATACACCCTTAAACGCTTATAATATGACAAGCCCTAAATTTCAATTTCAAATCTTCCATTGCAATCACTTGTTTGGACCTCATGACTAACCCATCAAATCATCATCAACTTAGTTTATAAATCTTTATCCAAACACGACTTTTTAAAGCCATCAAGGAAGCACTGTCCATTTGTAGGTTGATGCACTCTCGGAAAAACAATCATGTACAAAATAGTTCAATCTATATGAAATTAACAAAATCAATAGCACTTTGCACGAAATTAAAAAATCTAATAGTTCAGTTGTATAAAAGAGTCATATAGCAAAACCATTTTGACAGTAATCAAACAAATCATGTACCGATCATACGTTAATGTAGCGTGTTATGAACCCAAATATACTTCTACATTTGAGTAAATAAGCATTAAAAACATAAACCAATATGCCTACTATTTAATGCTTATTTACTCAAAAATAGAAACCAACCTCTTATATAGTTTTTATTTTACTCTATAATAAGCAAATAACATATACTGATAGAGATAGTATGCATAAAAAAGATATAATAGCATACCTTGTCTAGTCAATGGGATTGTTGTTTTTTGGTGGTCGGCCGCTTCCACTTTGACTAACCATTAAATGATTTGTATAGTTTCTTGAAACTATACAACTTGTTAATCGAACCCAATTAACACCTATACCATTGTCCAACGAAAGCGAGAGCAGGCTGCAACTGCAATAGCAAGCTGTTACCGGAAGCAGCAGGTCATGATGCGAAAACTATTTGTTAGACCTGCATTAAAGGTTACCCATTTTCAGTTTGACAACATTTCCACTTCTAAAAGAACATCTTTTGAAAGCTATTACCTGACCCATATCCCAAATTATCTTTATTATTCATGAAATATGACGTAAGTAAATCCTCATGAAAGCACATTCACACATAATAGAAATAATAAATATATAGACCCTGAGACGCATAAAAAATAGTCTTTTAACCTGCATGGAGATGTTGAAAGTCCAACTTCAAAAGATTTCCAATAGAGAAGGCATTTGTAAATAGTAAAAGCCGCAACAGGTTTTCCTTGACCGAGTCCAATGTCTTTCATAACACTTTCAATAAGAGCATCAACATTATCCTGCAATAAAATTCAGACAAATATAATACCACCATTACACGACTAACCAAATTTAGCAGTAAAAATAAAAGGATGAATATCATGGCAATGTGGTTCACACATGTTGCCGATCACTTGGTGGTACTTGATCAATTCTTTAGCAAGTTAGGAAACATTACCTGAATCGATCCATTCGTAAGCAAATGGTCAAAATTGCCATCTTTATTTTTAACCAAATGCTATATAAAAGAAATCTTAAATTTAGAAAGGAAAGACTATGTAATGTACCTGACTTGCATAACATCTTTAGTTATTTTTGGATTTATGGCATGTATATGTAGAAGGGATGAAGTATACCCTTTTGCTATTAATGTCGAGTTCTTTCAAAGGGATGACCAAATGTTGCAAATATCTGATGCATACCATAAGAGTGTCCTTGAAGATAAGGAAGTACCAGCACCATCCTGTTGACACCAATAAACGTTATCCAGCAACTATAATTAACAAAAATACTAAAATAAGAAAGAGCCAATACCTACTTGAAAGCTTTAAGATCTTAGTGACCCCCAAGCTCAACAGGTATCAATGGGATGAGTGGATACAATACATCTGTGATTAACGGTTTGCAACTTGGTTTAAGTGGTACACATAGCATAGCTACAATAGCAATCTACCACAAAATAGTATGATTTCAGTATTGCTTCTCATCACAAACTCATCTCACAACTCCACTTTGGATCAAATGGAAATGACTAATGCAAAAACCATAGAAGAAAGTTGCTTGATCTTTAAATGATACGGAGTATAAGCATAAGGAAGCATAATCCAAATACAGAACATAGCAAAACACTTAAATGATATTTGCAGTTATTTGAATGACCTCCCTTTCACGGTTAAGCTCATAAGCAAATATTTTTTGGATAATAAGCTTTACTTAAGTTAAGGTTATGAGCTTATGCAAACACTTAAATGTGAATTCAACAACAAAGATTATAATAGCTACTGATGGTGAAAATAAATTCATTTTTGGCCAGTTGACCAGTTCTTAATATATATACAAAATAGGCTTCCAGCGAATTTTGACCCTAATCACTTTTCAGTTGACCCATAATAGATAAAGAATTACCCTAAATACTAATTGACTCGTTCATAAGTAAGTGGATTAAAATTGTCACATATACTTAAACTTTTAGCTTATATGCTAAGCCCAGTAGAAATACAATTTTTAGAAAGCAAAGAGAGATAAACTCCTAGGTTTCTCACATATACAATTTTCATATCAGTTACATACATTTAGCTATGTAATTATATTCACTCACGAAATCTAAACCCTACGATAACTTCTATATTCTATTTAGTTCGATCAAATAACCAACTTATTCCGCAACATAACCACTTCCAAACAAGACGTCCTAAAATAATTATGGAGAAATTTGGTGGAGAAACATTCAAAACATCAAACCATAATGGAATAAAACAAAACATTTGTAATTTGCAACTAATCATTCAAAACCCTATAAATTATAAATTAAAATTAAAATTGAAAACCCTAAATATGAAATACTTACCAATTTTCTCATAACTGAATGCATACAAATCATTGATATGAATTATGGAATCAGATGGATGTAATTGATTCCTCATAACTGAACAAATTCTTGATTGTGGTTGAATCGGTGTGGAATAGGAGATTTTTTTTATATGCTTGACTGACTTTTTTTATTTGGTTTTGAATTGCTTTATGAGATTCGGTTATGAGGAATCAATACCATTCGGTTGGGCCACGAACCTGTTTTTGTGGGGTTTCGGCTTCCAGATAAACAATGTCACTTGCCTTAACAACCTTCTTTTTGCACTTGCCACAACCAAGGTACCACCACCCCTCATCTGCACATATTGCAATGATAGTGCCCACAATCACAGAAGGCTTACCCTAATGACAAATAAGAAACCATATAATGTTTGCATTCATATAAAAAGTGACACATATTAATTATATCATTACGATAGTATTATATGATAGTAGGTACGCTGTACCTGTGGGACATCCAAGAGCTCGACAATGTGTCTCATTTCAGCAGAAGTCGTAAAATCTTCTTTTGTCGAGTATCTTGAGGCGGTGGAGATGCGTGAGGCTGTATGTTCAAATGTTTCATCTGCCTTGTTAGCAAGCAACCTATATAGGAATTGATTTTTAATAGTTAGATATCACGTGCACACATCGTTGATGAAAACTACAAAAAACGGGTTACACTTGAAGAAGCTATTTTAAAGTTTCTAATATATTTTGTACATACTGTTGTCTAAAGTCTTCTACATCTTTGAATTCTTTTGCTGTGATACTTTCTTTTCCGTTAAAAAGGAACAACCTCATTGCATTATAACGGTTCTACACACCCATTTTCCCTATGCAAATCAAATCATTATATGGTTAGATGTATACATATAACTGATTTAAAAAAGTTGACCAATATATTATTTGGGATGAGAAATTACCGTCCCACATCTTCATCATCCCAAGATGAAGAACATCAATTATCTTTGAATGGTCATCACATGTTTGCAGAAAGTCAGAAAACTGTTGCGCAAATGCTCCCTATTGGTCCATACTGGTGATGTTGGGTTTGCCAAATACAGGCTGCATCCAACTGCGCAGAACTCGTACGCGAAGTTTCACATTGTCCTTAACAGCAGAAAGATCATTGATGTAGCCATTCACGAATTGTGCCATTTATTTTTAGGATATGTGCCTTTAAGTGTAAGAAGAAGGATGTGAGCATTTAGATAAAACTTGTTCACCATTATATAGGAAAATTCTAAAAATTAGGGCTAATTTTTTTAGAAGGTTTTAAATTTTATGATTCAATCCAAGAACAAGATAAAAGTCTAATACTAAAAATTGGGAATACACATTGAAATTCATAGTGTATTCCTTAAATAACTTTTGCCCATTATAAATTTTATGATTCAATCTCATAACAAAATAAAAGTCTGATACTTAAAATTGGGAATACACATTCAAGTTCATGCTCTGATTCAATCTCGATTGTATTTGATGAGTGTGTAAATACTCATCATTTTTATCGTATCTGAACTGCCAAAACATCCAAAACCACTCAGAA
>JARVZY010007582.1:0-22676 GCA_030686995.1 Artemisia argyi | reverse complement strand
GAATGGATTTCCAAACATGGAAAACTATGGGAAGAGGAGCGGGGTGGGTTAGCGGCGCACATAGTCATAACGCGGCCCCTTAACCTAGATGTGGTTGGGATGGATAGGGTTTTCATCGTTATAAATAGACACCAAAACAAGGTTTGTCCCAAACATTCTCCTTTTTTCATTATCCTTTATATTGCGCTTTGTGAGATACCAACTTTACGCTCCGTTCTCGAGTTATTTTTTAAAAGGAAAGGAAAGGAAATGATAGGAAATTGAAATTTTATTGTGTTCTCGAGTTTTTTTTTGACAGAAAGGAAAGGAAACAGGAAGGAAATGATAGGAAAATTCTAGTGATTTTCCTATAAGAATTTTCCGCCCAAATATGGGCGGATTTGGACGGAAAGTATTTTACACTCGCACTATTTAGTATATAATGACCAATATAACTTTCAATATTTACTCATATTCGACTCTTATGATAAAATGAACATATCTAAAAGTGCATAAATGTAATTACGTCTCTTTTTCTTTCTTTTCTTCCCAACTCGAGAACACAACATTATTTCATTTCCTTTCCTTTCATTTCAACTCAAGAACACGAAATATAAAATCAACTTTCTTTCCTTTCCTTTCCTTTTCTTTTCTCTTCTTTTCACATCATTTCTATTCCCACCTAGAAAAACTCGAGAACGCAGCGTAAGTCTTAGTCATGGCCAGAGCTAGTATAGATCTTAAGTATATCGAGGATGTTCAAAGGAAAAGGGCGTGTTTCTCGAAAAGGCGACAGGGTTTGATGAAAAAAGCCCGTGAATTGGCTGTGCTGTGCGATACTGATATTGCCTTGATTGTGTTCTCAGACTCTCACAAACTCTATGAGTTTACCAGTTCAGAGTATATCAGCCTTTTCCTTATGTTTTAATCTAAATACCTCCATTTTTTCCTTACTTTTAGATACATCAGTATTGTACATTCAAAAACTTTAGCCAGATTTATTTATGCTTTTTATAATTTTAGTTATACCCTATTCGAGTAAACAACACGTTTCATTATTCTTTCTTACTATACTAACTTGTATATAGAAGCTTTAATGATCTTGAAGGTGGAAAAAGGAGATGAACATGTTTTAAATTTCTATAATAATAAGCAATCTTTTTTTAACATATGTTGCAGCATGATGCAAATAATGATGAGATACAGGATAGCTACTCAGGCACCACCATTACCGCCGTTAGAACCTCAACATGATTTGTCACACCGTTTGGTAGATCTTTCTTTTATATGTGTATTTTTTTGGCTGATGTTTCTTATATATGTGTGTGTATATATATATTTGTTCTCTTATATTTTCAGGAAGAAAAAGAAGCAGAGATCAGAAGCTTGAAAAAGTAAGTGATGCAGCTGGAATCAGAAAAGCAGTAAGCACATTTACTTGATCTCAAATTCCGTTATTTTTTTTTTATTATTTTTTTTTTTATTAACTGAAAGTTTGTAAGCTGCAAAGTCAATCAGAAGTATAAATAAGTTATATTTGTTTATGATTACAGAAGGTCACTGGTGGAGGGTCTGGTGCATAATCAACCTATCTGGTATCACTTGGGATCATCACTCACTTTAAGGTATTCTTTATTTTTGTACACTGGAAACACATACATAATCATGGATTCTGAAAAGAAAAATCTTAATTTGCGGAAAGAAACCCATAATGATATCTGATACGATGAAATCTTATTTAATGACGAGGCCACCTTTCAGTGATGAGAAGGGGATCTCGAGACTTGATAACCCGAAGATGGAATTTCGTTCGGCAATCACCAGTCGTCCATCAAAGCTATGAGATTTTGGGCTATTTTGAAATATGAATTCTGTTTTCTTTTCCGAAGCTTGAGTTTTTGAAACACCATTATCCGGTTTTCTCTCTCAGTATTGTGTTTTAGAGTATTTCAGTTTGTCGTTGTATTGTTAAGTTTGGTTTTTGGTGCAAGTTCTTGTTGTGGGAATTTAAAAACAATTTTAGTAATCGTCCTTATTGAGGTTTGTGCTTTATCCATGTGTTCATTGTTGGTTTCGTTTTGTAGCCATTCAGTTATGTGTAAGTCTTATAATCCACCAAGATTGGTTTGCATAAATCTCTTTTGAGAAATAAGTACAAGTGGGACAAAATCGGCTATTGCTAAAAGAATTAATCGACATGGTTTTGGAAGTTATAGTTACATACTGTATTATTGTGAATGCCAGTTTGATGGTATCATATCAGAAATGTGTGTTGATTTTGTGAAATGCTAGCCTTCCAAGACTTGTGGTCATTCATCTATGTAATCAATATTTGAACAGAGCTTTAAAAAAATACATATGTAACTTATGAAACCAATTTTACATTTCTTGTTTTTCAGAACACACAAACAAAGAAAGAAAGAAATTGCAGACATATACTCGCACAAACACTTGTGTTTTCCAAGATTTAAGCCTGTAATCCTTTTGGTGGAACATATAGGTGTATTCAATCTTGAGCCCATACTAATTTTTCTTTTTTTGAAAAACAACATGAAGATATTATTACAACAATTAATTATATTACAGAATTTAACAATAGAGATGTACAAGATCAATCAAACTAAACTAATTAGAGTACAAATTAACTATTTATGACTTCTTCTAAGTATCTCAAGCACTTCATTTCTGGCAGACATTACATTGCCAAAAAGGCATTCTTCTTCATCTTTTATACCTTTCAATCCATTCTCAACCATCTCCAATCTTCTCTTCAGTTCCATTGCACCATCCGAATAACCAATTCCACTCGAAACTATCAAACGCACACTCTCATTCACTCTTTCAACTTCCTTCACAATCCCACCTTCTTCTATAAACTTCTTCTTAAAAACTGAATCCAAAGTCATCAAGGAAGAATCCAAAAATACCCCGCTTTTCGTTATCTCCATAATCGGCTTAATATCACTCTTTAAACCCGATAAAACAACCCCACATACCCAATATCCGCTACTTCTCAAAACCAACATAGCTTCATGAAATATAAACTCTTTTCCATGCAAATTATTTTCTACATGATCACCTTCAGTTGCTTTGAACTCCTTGATAGAATCATGCGGTCTAATCTCTTTCATGCGTTCGATACCATGAATAGGAGAACTTTCCATGAGACTCAATGCATGAGTAAGCGAAACCCGAGCTTGGTTCACATTAGAAAGTGAAGAGCTTATCAAATTTAAAACATCCAACAAGCTAATAGTGTAATCAAGATACTCATCAATCGAACCACCTTCCCAACTAGTAACCGGATAATCTATTTCCACCATCAACTTTGCAAAAGCATTGTTGATCAAAGGTAACATTTTGAAACATTCATGCATCCATGCTAACGACAAGAAATCTGATCCAAGTTTTATGCTTTCCAAAGCCCGGTTTAAGTCATCCGAGACATGTGATCGAAATGCTTCTAGAGAAGCCAAAGCCGAATCCGACATGTGGTGGCTAGCGCGGTTGCGGCTGTTGCTATGAGAGAATCCAAGTTTAGTTAACAATAGAATCATAGTTAATTAAAATAGTTGTTGTATTGTGAAATGGTCAATAACTTGCTAGGTGAAGTTTATATAGAACTCCAAGTTAGTGGTATTGTTGTTTGTTTGTTGATGAAAAGTGGCACAAGTTTGACTTTTTAAAATGGTCAAATGTTCTTATCCAATGTTACGATATATTTTAATTTATGGCACACGTTTTTGTCTACCAGTGGGATCGATTTGCTTGCTAATTAATTACTCACCCCACACGCCCACTTGCAAGTTCCAAGTACATGTACGAATACGATGGATTATTTTGCTTGTTCGTTAAGCATGGTGACTCAAGGGTGAAGGAAAGATCATGTGAATATACAAATGTGCACTTTTGAAATAAATATATGAAATGAAAAGAGGTCATGTTTTGTATGTATGTAACTAGTAACATGTCAAAAGGATAAGATAAAAAAATGTTAAAAAGCAAATGAATTCACAATTTGTAATTTCCAGCTAACCTGCTAAAGTGCTTTTTAGTTAAAAGGAAAATGATTGAGAGATATAAAACTTGTACTTAATTGTGTGCCTAACATATGTGAAGTTACTTGTGAAGCGGTTGGCCTTATCGTTATAACCAATAAATTATTAACATGCAATTTTAGGCATAAAATTAGGCTTAAAATTAGGTCTCTCAATCACTACTCTAATTTAAAAAAAAAAAAGGTACATCACAATTCACAATTTTGATAAATGTATTTAAATTTTAATTTACTTTAAATAATTGTAAGTAAATAATTGTAAGAGAATTAAAAGTTTTGACTGGCTAACACAAGTCCACCACTCCACTTTGACATGTAATTCGAAGTACAACTTTTGATTCAATCATTATTTTTATTAGTTTCGTCATGTGTAAATTACATAAAGAGTGCATGGTTCGGTGAAATGGTTTCTAGCTGAGCAAATTGCACAACTCCAAAGCTTCTGTTATTTGTTAGCTGTATATTCAAGTGCTTGCAAAGAGATAAGCTTCATTAGTATGCAATTAGCTGTAAATTAATTATGATTAGCATCTGATTACCTATTTGCCCAAAATAGATCATTGATTGTCAGTTTGTCACTATATGTATCATGTATCTCAGTATGTTCGCATCATCAAATAATATTATCCCTTAACTCTCTTATATTATCATCTTACATTATTTACTCTTTTAAATATGAGTAAGATTGCCAATTCATGATCCATGTTTCATAAGTTATCTTGTCCAACAAGGGTAACTTTGGGGTAGGGCTGAGCATACCCAATCGATTACTGCCTCCCGTCCCGATTCCGACCATCCCGCCGGCCCGATTCCGACTAGTAAACGGGTCGGGAGTCGGTTTACGTTTCCGGCCAATCAGGACTCGGGATTGTCGGCATCGGGTCGGGACGAGATGAAAACCGAAAAACAACAAAGAAAACCGACAAATCCTATCGATCCCGACCAATCGGGACTGTCCCGATACCTAACCGACTGGTTTCGGGTCGGGAGTCGGTTTGATTTTCCGGCGAAATCGGGATGTCGGGATTCTCGGTATCGGGTCGGGACGGGACGGGACCGGCCCGATGCTCACCCCTACTTTGGGAAGGTATCCTTGGAGAAGTCTCAGGTTCGAGTCTCACCATAAACCTTGAGGGGCCCGAAGAAATATAAGCAAGAGTGGGGTTTTATCCCCTAAGGAGAAAGGTTCGATGTTCGATGCTTGCATACTGCCCAATTGAATGTCATTGTAGGTTCGAATCACTAACTACCAACTCGTCGTTAAAAAAAAAAAAAAAAATGTTTCATTAAAGGCTAATCATTTAATTAAAAATATTGCTGATAAGAAATGATGATAAAACTATTGCTTTCAGTCCTTTCACATCATTTACGGAACTAGAATATATGTCGTCAACTTTATTACATAAAGTAGATCCAACCCACGAAGTTTTAGCCCACTACATACTATTTTGTTAAACAAAGCCCAATACATACAATACGGCAAGGCTCCTCTTCAAAGACTCTTTGCACGTTTGAGCCTGATTTAGAAATGTTTACCAACCTAGACTATCGATCCGCATTTAATCAAGCAAGGGGGTGCAGACCATTAGGTGGACAAGTAACAACATGACAAGTTGTCTCTGCCTTCAGGGGCGGAGCTAGAATTTCAAGTTAAGATGGTCGGTTTTTTTTGTTTTGATGGTAATGTATACAATTTGATAAAATGAGCGACGTTATCTCTTACAAAGAAACTTAACCCTAAATATTTTCACATGAGTAAACCTAAAACCATAACAATGAGAACTTAGTTTGACTTTCAATTATGCTTATTAATTACCAAAAGTAAACGATACGGAGTAATAAACTTGTTCAAACGCAAATGAATATTTGAATGTAATAGCAATTTCATGAATTAATTTATTATTTATGAATTTACATATTTACAAAAAAACAAACACTTTCCAACCTTGTAAGTTTTAGAAATATTATAGGCTTAAAATTCCAAATCGCATAATAGAACTTAAAAACTGTTTATGTTTGATAATTCGATCATCAGAATTAATAAGAAGCAACAAGGGAGGATGTATAACAAAAGAGTGAAAAAATTTACATTAAAAAAGTATAAGCATTTAGTGTATCGACATTCGGGAGTCTTAAATTTGTAAAAGAAAATTAAGTTTATATTAAACCTAAAGACATACGGTGCCGCTTTGCATCGGGCTTTTCCTGCCAAAAGTGTAGGCTACTAAAGCCCTCTTCATTAGCCTGCTTCTACTTGATCCGTAACCCCAGCCTGCTTTTCTTTTATCCGGTTTTATACAAAGGTGAAATATCTAGAATCCACCACACACATCACCAAGTTTCCAGTAACATTCATCAGAGGCGGTGTTTGTAAGGTTTTATGGATCTGCGACGCTGACTCCCCGTATCTTGGTGGGGTACCCACTGCAAGATTGTGGTTGCAGCCATGCTGGGAGGTTGGTGTCATTTGAAGGCTGCCAGTTTTCGTTTATGGTGATGGTGGGGGTCAGTTGGTTTGGTTCTTTATCAGTGTTCTCATAAAGGTATACCTTCGATTTGGTTGGATTTGATTATGATATACTGTTTAGGGTTTTGATTGAAAACTTATTACCACAGCTTATTGACTTATTTGATTTTGCTTATGGCTTAGGATGGTTTTGTTGTTTTGTTAGGGGTATTTGGATGAGTTTATTTTTATCCAGCTTATGAGGTTATTTGATTTTCATTATGGTTTTGGACGATTTTGTAGTTTATTTGATTTTGCTTACTGCTTATTCATGAATTAATCTGAGCCATGAAATTGTTGAAATTTTATAGGAAAAGTTACTTGCAACGCTAGCATTTGGATTTGTGTGTTATGGCTTATTAGTTTAAGTGAATAGGCTATGGTTGGTTAGGTCTTAAAAAGTCAGCTTATTAGAGGTTTCGGTTTTAAACAAGGCCTTTTGTTGTATCTTATGCCGGGTGTTTGCCAACGATGGGGTTGCAGCCCATGCCTATGGCTACTGTTCGGTTTTTGCGAATATGTTTACAGCCCCGTATCTGAGGGCGGGTGTTTGCCATTGCTGTGGTTGCAGCCTACGGTTGGTAACAACTTTGGCCCAGGTAATTGTCGATATCTAGAATCCATTTAGTTATCAATATATCATTCCAAGCCAAATTTGTATTATGTAGCTTGCTTAGCCAGCTTATAAGCTTATTTGAGTTTCATAAAACCAATAAGCTCACTTTTTAGAGGTTAGTCATAAGCTCAAGTTTAATTTTAACTTGGACATTATCTCATGTAATATCGTATTTACTTGGTGGTGATTTTGTGGCCTAATCGTATGCTTAAGAATTTGAGTTTATAACCTACATGAGTATCCCATTGTAATTGTTTATTCTTAGACTACTAATAGGAAAGTGACTTAAAGATGATGCTATATACTTATATAAGAATATTTATAGTACAGGGTTGTTTTGGATTACTTATATTTTATACTTATCTGCTTATGCACTTATTTTTTAGCTGAATTAAGTACATGTAATAAAGGGGTGTTTGGTAATACATAATTTTTCTACTTTTCTACATAGGTGCCAAGTAACAAGGAGTGTTTGTGATTACCTGTATTTTCTATTCTTTCCTTATATACTTGGTATTCTCATGTATTTCGAAATGGTTAGGAAAAACTTGAGACTCTCCGTATCTTGGCGTTGCAACATGGTATGTGTGGAGTCATGGTGGCCATGTCCTGTTTTGCAGATTCGAGGCCTCATAAATGGTTAGCACTATTAGTGCATCTACATTTTGCTACATCCCTATGCAACAAGGTGAACTTGTTCGCCATATGTGTTCCACCTTATATGGACTTCCATTTTCGATACCAGGCAGCTCATTTTTCCCTTATTTTGTGTGTTTCCACAACAATTGCGTAGCAGGAAAAATATCTAAAATATAAACACCCCCAAAGTTATCATCTTTTTTGAAAAATGGTTCAATCATCTGCATAAACTCGAATGGATTAACTGAGATTTTAGGTACACGTACATTTGTTTTCACATATAATTTTTGAATTTCAATAAGCTAAATGATGTTTCAGTTGGCGTGTTTCGAGTGGAATTGCAGTAGACCAACGAAAGGGTGTTGCGGACGAGGTAAGATACATAAATTGTAAACAATGAAAATGTCATATTCAGTTTATTTACACAACGTCGACCCATATTAATACTTCTTTTCATTGATATACAGATGCCAATGATCAGTTACGTAAACGTGCTTGCTGTACTCGAAGGATACAACATTCACGCAAAATAGGTCAGCTTGCACCCTTCTAAGAATCTCAAATTTAGAGTATAATTTGTATCCTTAATACTCATTCACACTTAGATCGCCTGTTCATATTGTGGATATGATTCTGATAGGAATATCTGATTCAACAGGAACCTTAAATGTGAGCTTAGATAAAGAAAGTCAGGAGGCGATCATGGGAAAACTGCTATTGTTTTTGTGCATACATCACGCTGCTGCAAGATATGGTATCAATGATCATAGGGGTAAATGTGTATTTCTTTTGTGAACAGGCAAATTACTATACACATTTTTTTAAAGTCCATATTCAGATCGATAGAAAGCTATTATCATTGGTAGAATCGACTTAGCTAAAGTGAGCTAAGATAAATAAACTAGCCTATTAGCATTGATCATTTTTTTTACATAAAGGCCCAACTAAAAAAGATGTCATCATGTATGATTGTTACCTGTTCTGCACTGACGATAAGTAAACTTTATGATATGTGCTATAATGCTTAGTCTAATGGAATGGCCATGTTATCTATCAGGTTATTATAATTGAGTCCTACACAAACATACTCTCTTTTTCTTTTACGCTACCTTTGTCATTCGATCAATCTGATGAAACGGTTAAATTGCAGCCTCAATGCATGGTCAATGATCTACACGATTCATGTTGGTGCAAGTGGTGCCACAAGGTAAAAAAAAAGTCAAAAGAGTTAACCAATTTGAAAAGTCCTGAATTTCTTCCTGGAGGTATGCAAAACATTTTGTTTTTTGTGATTCCGTTGTTACTGTGTTGAATAATTTAGTAATTTGTGTAAGCCTATTTGGTGTGATTGTAGGTGAGCTCCACCTATATCAGCTTGAAGGATTGAATTTCTTGCGTTTCTCATGATCTAAGCAAACACATGTGATACTTGCAGACAAGATGGGACTTGGTATGTTTTAAAATCCAATGCTACACAAAGAATCAGGCTGTTAGAAGTGAGTTCTGATCTACTACATACTCAACTGAACCATGCTGCTTGGGAAGAGGGGATCCAATACCCAAAGCACTAACGCTAGCTAACACTTTGGAACTACAGAAATAGGTAAGATGGTATTTTCAGTCTTATTCTATTAGTTATTTCTCATTTCCAATGGAGAAAAGCCACACGGGTCAAACAGGTTATCATAGTGAAAGGTTTTTGGGTCAGAAGGTGCGTTAGTTATGTTTCTAATATTGTGACACGGTATTAACAGTACCTATTTTTTTAACCCATATACAACAACGAAAAAACAGGCCCGCCCGCAACGCGGCGGCTGGCGCCATTCTCGTTTTACTAAAAGAAGTTTGCATCGTCAGTTAGGCTGCTAGGGGGTGCTATCTGCGCAAATCATATATATTTTGGGCTATTGGGCTTATCACTAGTTACCTCGCTCCACTTCTGAAAAAAAAAAAAAAAAAAAAAAAAAAAAAAAAAAAAAAAAAAAAAAAACGTTCAAAGCCTTTGAAGGTTTGATTTTTTTTCTCTCTCTCTCTCGCCTGAACAATACTTCGCGCTGAACAAGAAAAGGGGTCGCGGATCTTATTGAAAGATTCTCGCAAGTTATGTGTATGTGATCTTATTAAATAAAAAACCTAGATAAATAAAGCTATAGACTATTAGGCCATTTAAGAAGATAATAAATCTTCGACTATGATTTGAACATTAAATATCTTTAAGTGTAAATGAAGTCCTTTAATGAAAGAACCTTCAATGAGTGATTTTCAGAGAATAATAAAAGTTTCACCACTTCTAGCGGCGTAACTCAGTAAGTAAAGTCTGAACCTAAAAAAAATGATTGAGTCCGTGAGCAATAACAATAACTCAGTGAATCTCCTATCTCCTCAACAAATCAAAGAATAAGACGTAAGTTTCTTGGAAAGATAACTAAAGAATACTTATCAAAGAAAGTAATAAAAATATAAGAGTCGGTAGAAAAGTAAAAACAGATATCTACATTGTTTCTATTGGACGCATTCCAATAATTGAACATGAAAGTCAATTATTTAGAACAAAACATTTTTAAAACAAGTTATATTTCCTCAGCTTTACATTCAAAATCTTATCTTGTGAATGCCCAATACCCTAGTTTGTTCATATCAGGCGGTGGCAGGGGCGAAGCTTCATAGGGGGGGGGGGGGGGGGGCGGACCCCCCGAAATTCTTTTTGCAATGTAGGGGGTATATAGTTTTCGTGTAGAAAAATTTCGGTATATTCGGTTTCGACCCCCCAAAAATTTCGGTATACCTGAAATATAGCCTTAGGAAGAAAAAAAAATTAGATCCCGACACCCCACTTACAAAATCCAAGCTTCGCCACTGGGCGGTGGTAGCTGGTATTTTAATCTATCTAGTTATGAGTATGACGCGGTTAACTTTTTCCAATATCTCAAACAGGTTATAGTTACTCAAAACGGAAGTCATTCGCACTACATCCCTAACACACACAACTTACTAATTTGCGTTTTACAAAGATTAAGATTATTAGGCAATAACGTTGCTTTCGGTAATATTGCTTTTCAAGCATGAACTATCGACTAAAAAAAAGTTGTTTTCGGCTCAATGTAATTGAAGGCACACTCGATTTGACCTATGTATCATCCACCCTGTGCGACTAGCTCATCTTTGTCACATCTATTAACTCTTCATATGTGTCCGTTGTTGGTCAAAAGAGACAAGTAGACAACATGTAACCTCGTAAGGCGTTATTCTATCGTTATCTCGAATAAAAATCAGCAAATGGGTGTGCATGAATTGCTTCGAATGTTCCAAAAAATACAGTAATTCCATAAAGGGATAGAATAGCAGAACCCATGCTTCCATATTTTATTTTTGGCCTTTCTTTTGTGCACATTATTTGTCCCACTAAAATTAATACGGAGTAATGTAGGGGTGATCATCGGTCGGAAACCGGACCGGACCGGCCAAGACCGGACCGGACCGAAGACCGAGAACCGGAAAACCATAGACCGAGACCGGACCGAATATGGTCGGTCCGGTCTCGGTCCGGTCTCGGTCCGGTCGGTCTTCGGTCGGTCCGGTCCAATTAGGCAAGTTTTTTCGGGTTTTTGGTCGGTCCGGACCGGACCGGACCGGACCGACCGGACCGAGACCGAATTTGGCAAAAAGCTTAGACCGAGGACCGGACCGAATGTGGTCGGTCCGGTCCGGTCGGTCTCGGTCCGGTCGGTTTTGTCGGTCGGTCCGGTCCGGCCGGTCCGTTTGCTCAGCCCTAGAGTAATGTATTTTATATTGTAATGTAGTTGGAATGATTAACATTTCTTTTGATAATAAAACTTGTGAAGTTGGGTTGGCTCTTTCGATAGAAGCCCGATCATCAATCCAATAATTACACCGGCCAAGGTAATCCAATACTATTTAATTTTATCAAAGTCTTTATATATAAAAAACTAGAATACTCTCTTCTTTTCAAATTAACTATTCCGTTTTCACTTCATATTATTTCAAATTCATAATCCACTATTAAAAATAGATCAAGAGAGCTTGATCAAGTAAACCAAATTAAACAAACTTGAAATCATTATTATAAAGTTCTAGAAAATCATTGATTAGTTAGTTAAGGATAAACCTATTATTCATCGTTGTACTTATTTATTTTTTGAGTACTTACCGGGGATGCCTTAAAATAATAATAATAACAATAATAATAATAATTACATACTTCCTCTATCTCATATTAAATGTCATGTTTGACTTTTTGAAGTCGATAGACCTTAATTATTTAATTTTGTGTTATATAATAATTGATGGAAAATATATAAATAAATTGAGTTTTAAATATATTTTTTTTGGTATAATTTTCATCAAGTATTATATAATATAAAAAAAATATTTATAATCAAAGTTAAAAACAAAGACTACAAAAGTTAAGACAGAACATTTAATATGGCACAGAGGGAGTATTATTCAGAAGAACAGTGAGCCAGTAGTTTTTCTTAAAAGCTGGTGGCTTATTACGGAGTGCAACGACACTTCATCGAGGCTACAATGACGATTACGTTATGCTTTTCTTCGTAATTTCATCACGAGAACAATGGCTTCGATGGCGTCAATCAACTCATAATAGTTTGGGAATTACGTTTTAAATAGCGAGCTGCATTTTTTTTTTTCAAAGAATTGCTAAACGGCGAAGGTTAGAGTTTTTCGGGATGGCATAAAAGCGCGGCCTCAAAATGTCCGACTAATTTTGAGGAACTGACTATCTTAGATACCATGTTAAATGATCTACTACTTCCGTCCCATATTAAATGTCCACTTTGACAAGTCAAAGTCTTTTTTTATTTGTTTTGACCGTAAATAATTTTGTTTGTGTTATATAACACTTGATGCAAAATATATAAATGAATTCAGTTTTAAATGTATTTTCGTTGATATAATTTTCATCAAATATTATATAATATAAATAAAACTATTTAAGGTTAAAATTGAAGAAAAAATGCTCTAGAAGTTAAAAATGGACATTTAATATGGGACGGAGGGAGTAATTATATTTGTAGGTTAAACTTCATAGATGCTTATTTGTTTATAAAGTGCTTATGATAAACGATAATAACCTTTAGAGTACCTTGACTTAATTAAGACAGCTAATTGATACGAGTTTTATAATTTATTGGATAAACAAGTTTGACATTTACTAAAACTATATTTGTTATCGACATTATACGATATGTTTTATAAATCCATTTAGATGACATCGAAATTTAAGTAGCAAGCGCTGGTTTTAGAGCCTTGTTCGACGTGGAGGCACCAAACGCCCCCCACCCCCCACAGTGAAACTTCAAGAATTTAGGTTGGGATATATATATATATATATATATATATATATATATATATATATATATATATATATATATATATATATATATATATATATATATCGATGGTGTTATCGACAGTGGGAACGGGGGAGAGGAGGAAGTTCTCAAAAGAACGGAGATTATTAACAAAATGCTAAAGATTGATGAACTTATGTCGATGGAGCTTTTACAAAAATCTAAAATCAAATGGGCCATTGAAGGGGATGAAAATTCTAGTTTTTTTCACGGCATGCTCAATAAGAAACGTAATAGCTCAAGTGTGCGGGGAGTCATGGTGGACGGTATATGGGTTGACGATCTGCACAAGGTGAAGAAACAGTTCCTAGACCACTTTAGTGCTCGTTTCTGCGCTCCTAGCCTTAAGGGTGCAACTATTCAGATGGACTTCCCAAATAGATATCAGATGCGCAGCTAAGGGAGTTAGAACGTGAGGTTTCTATCGAAGAAATTAAGACGGCGGTATGGGATTGTGGCACAGAAAAATCTCCTGGCCCCGATGGTTTCACATTCGGCTTCTACCGTCGTTTTTGGCACATTATTCATAACGACGTCTATGCTGCTGTGAGTTACTTTTTCTTGAATACCGACATCCCGAAAGGATGTAACTCTTCTTTCATCGCTCTGATCCCTAAAATTCCGAATGCCAATTTAATCAAAGACTTTAGACCCATTAGCTTGATTGGGAGTTTGTATAAAATCATAGCAAAAATTTTGGCGAACAGGCTTGTGGGCGTCTTGGACGATATTGTTAATGAAGTTCAATCGGCTTTTATTGCGGATAGACAGATTCTTGACGGCCCTTTTATCCTCAATGAAGTGCTTCAGTGGTGGGTGCAAGGCTAAAAAGAAGCAAGCTCTCATCTTCAAGGTTGATTTTGAGAAAGCCTTCGATTCGGTCAGGTGGGATTTCCTCGATGAAATTCTCAGAAAATTTGGATTTTGAGATAAGTGGTGCAAATGGATTCAGTGTTGTCTAAAGTCTTCGAGAGGTTCTATATTGGTGAATGGCAGCCCTACGGAGGAGTTTCAATTCGGTAAAGGCCTTAAGCAAGGTGATCCGTTATCCCCTTTTTTATTTATTCTGATTATGGAAAGTTTGCATCTTTCCTTTGAACGTATCGTCGACGCAGACATGTTTCATGGTATTCATTTAGGAGGCTCGGTAAATCTTTCTCATATGTTTTATGCGGACGATGCAATATTTGTCGGTCAATGGTGCGAGAACAACATCACTACTCTTGCCCATGTTCTTGAATGCTTTCATAAGGCGTCTGGTCTTCGCATTAACATGAATAAGAGTAAAATTATGGGAGTAAATGTTGACGTTGATAAGGTTAACAGGGCTGCCTCGAGGCTTGGTTGTCTTGTTTTTAAAACTCCTTTCACTTATCTAGGATCTATAGTGGGCGGGAATATGTCTCGGACAGCTTTGTGGAAAGAAACACTCGATAAAATCAAGAAGAGATTAACTAAATGGAAGATGAATACACTTTCAATCGGTGGCCGGCTAACCTTAGTCAAATCGGTATTAGGCTCTACGCCTTTATATCATTTCTCGCTATTCAAAGCCCCGATAGGTGTGCTGAACAGTATCGAAGCTCTCTGTGGTCACTTTTTTAATGGCCATGATTTAAATAGCAAGAAAGCTACCTGGGTGAATTGGAAAAAAGCGCTTGTTTCCAAGGAAAGAGGGGGCTGGGTATCTCGAGCTTATTTGCGATGAACAGAGGTCTCTTGTTTAAATGGGTCTGGCGTTTTTTCACTCAAAAAAAGACGTTATGGGCTAGAGTTATTCAGGCCTTACATGGGGTTAATGGTAGAATTGGGGAGTCTTTGAGAGGTGGTTATAGATCATGCTGGACAGTTATCATACAGGAGGTTCACACTCTCTTGACCAAAGGTATAGACATCATGAAATATTTGCGCATTAAGTTGGGAAATGGGGAGAACACAAAATTCTGGGAGGATAAGTGGTGTGTAGGGGGTGCGCTCAAAGACAGATTTCATCGTCTATACGCTCTTGAGGAGTGTAAACAAGTCACTGTTGGATTGAAACACTCACAACCTAATCTTTCTTTCTTGTTTCGAAGGAATCCTAGAGGAGGTATCGAGAAGGATCAGTACGATAACTTGGTAGACTTGGCTAAAGACGTTACTCTCAATTCGACAGCAGATGGTTGGTTATGTGATTTGGAAGATTCGGGGGTGTTCACGGTATCCTCAATTAGGAATTTGATTGACGAGCATACGTTACCAGGCGCGGAGGTAAAGTCTAGATGGAACAATTATGTGCCGATTAAAGTTAACATTCATACCTGGAAGATCATGACAAACTCATTACCAACCAGGTTCAATATCTCACGTCGTGGTATTCCTATTGACTCTATTTTATGTGTCACCTGTGATAAGGGTGTGGAGACGTCTAGTCACCTTTTTTTCTCGTGTCCGATGGCGCAAAAAAATGGTCAATATGATTACTTGCTGGTGGAGTCTTTCTTATTCGGTGCTGGAGTCATTTGAAGACTGGGTGAATTGGTTTGACAAAGTTCGTTTACCTCCTAAGAACAAGAAACTGCATGAAGGTGTGTTCTTCGTTTCGTGGTGGTGTCTTTGGTCTTTCCGTAATAAGATTGTCTTCGAGTCCAAGGTGCCTAAGAAGGCGTTACTCTTTGATGATGTTATGTGTATTTCTTTTTTATGGTGTCGTTCCAGAAGTAAAGTCTCCTTCGGTTGGAACGAGTGGCTTAAAAACCCACACCTTATTGTGATGTAATTCTAGCATCTTCCTAGCTTTCCTTTAATAAATCAGTCGTTCAAAAAAAAATATATATATCTATATATATATATATATATATATATATATATATATATATATATATATATATATATATATATATATATATATATATATATATATATTTCTTTTTTCCTTTTTTTTCGATTTATATAGGTTTTCTGATTTATATAGAGTGTCTGTTGACCATATGTATACGCGTGTGTTAAATGAGGAAGAAGAATTTTTTTTTAAAGCTTTTTAGAATGTTGAACATTAAGTTTGTAATTGTTTGTAGTAATTATTTGTAAAGTTATTAGAGAGCTATAAAATGTTTTATTTCTATATTTTTATTTTTATTTTTATTGAAAAATTAGTTTGTTGAAAAAAAAATAGTGGTACAAAATGTGCGGTTTTAGCTTGAGTCAATGGAGAGAGTGTTTTTTGGTGTGTGACTAAAATGAAAGTGAAAATAAAAAATGCTGAATTGACGTTGAATTAACACTTTAACTTGAGGCCAAAATATCAATAATAGAACTCATATTTTCATAAAACCAATAAACCATTATTAGCCAGTCATTTTTATTTATTAAAATAAAAAATAAAAATAAAATAAACTTTCACTATTTTTTTTAAAAATTAAATATCTCGACAACCGTAAATTGTTACTCGAAAAAAATGTATCATCGCAACGAGAATTAAATTATCTTTCTATATAAATTCATTGTTATATTCTTTCGACGATTTTTTTTCGACGAACTTTTTTTTTTCAAAATTTTCGCCCAGAAAAATTATATGTGATTTGTAAAAATCATATGTGATTCATTAAAATCAATCATATGTGATTTTTACGAATCATATATGATTTTTACAAAGGGTTAATACACAAAAAAGTTACTAAACTTTACAAAAAAGTTCGCCTAAGTTACTGAACTTTCATTTTGTTCACTTAGGTTACTGAACTTTCGGGAAAGATACACTCGAAAATTCAGTCTTAGTCCGAGTAACCTGAACATATATTTTTTGATAAGTTTACTAACCTGATTGAACAAAGTTTCAAAGTTAAGTAACCTGAAAAAGTATATTTTTATAACTTCAGTAACCTGAGTGAAAAAGTTTCATAGTTCAGTAACCTAAGTGAACAAAATGAAAGTTCAGTAACTTAGGCGAATTTTTTTGTAAAGTTTAGTAACTTTTTTGTGTATTAACCATATTTACAAATCACATATGATTCGTAAGAATCATATATGATTAGTATAAAAATAAAATCATATATGATTTTTACGAATCATATATGATTTTTTGAGCTGAAATTTAAATTAAAAAAAAAAAAAAAAAAGTTCGTCGAAAAAAAGGTTTGTCATAAAAATTGATGGTTATGATTGATTTATTTGTTTTATGACAAATATGAGTTTTATATTGATCTATCTCTTGACTTGAGCCACCGCAACCGATGCTCTTAGCTGCAAAGTATCACACGCCACTTCCTGTACGACACTCAAAAGTTTTAAATGTATATAGATTACTAATCTATACGTATGTGTTGATTGAATCATGGGAAGATCATGTACTCTTGCTTTTTAAAAAATGTAATACGGTTTGCTATCGCACATGGTTCATTGACTCTAGCGAACAATTATTGAATAAATATCATGTGTGCGTACATCACGCCAACTAACTTATGTGTGAATTTCTATATTTAATTGATATATATATACTACTCGTTTTATTGTGAAAGTTAATAAGTTATCATCTGTAAACAACCATTGCCACATTTTATGTGATATGATGCTTGGCTGCTTGAGAAAATTGTTGGTATTCATCAAAGATTTCGTAGTTTATTTCAATTCTAGGGATTTAAAGGCATTGTGAACAAATACTAACTAATCCTGTTTAGAGTAAAAACATTTGCCCGTAAAAGTTCTGATTTCTAAATTTAATGACAACATGGCGCCGTCAATATTTATAATACATAAGAGTAGAAAAACATCGAAATCGAAGCTCTTGCCACATAGATGATGCGAGATATTGATAGTGCCTTCAACATTTTAGTTTTGTGATGCCTCGGCTCTTGGTACCTTGACCGATTCACTTTAGCGTGCCACAAAATGTACCAAAGTAAACATCCTCGGGATAGATCATGTTATTGATGTATAATGTATTAATCTGTAAAGCGGTAATTTCTTAATTAGTTGGTAGACTAACCGAAAATGTTTGTGGAGATTGACATTAATTTGTTTGTAAAATTTGTCAAGGGTTTGGTTATATCTTGGCCCCACATAAGAGGAGAAAACGAAATTTCATGATTTCATAAACCCTGAATTCGTATCCGTTTTGAGTTGTTTAATGCGAACAAGATGCACAAGAAGTACTTCGGCGGAAATCGCATTCCCAAAAAAATGCAATGACGCTTTATGCTAAATTTCCTAGTCGCGTTCAGTGGCGGAGCAAGAATTTTTTTTTTTTTTTTTTTTTTTTTTTTTTTTTTTTTTTTTTTAAAAGTCATAAACAATTTTATTTTCGGAAAAACGTTAAATGGGAGGGCCGAGATGGAAAAAATAAAAATTTAACACATAAAATCGCCAAAAAATACACTAACTAGCTTAGGCCTAAGAGGGTCGGGACCCTTCCCGGTCCTTTAATAGCTTCGCCCTTGGTCGAGTCGAAGCAAATGCAATTTCAAACAACAATATTTATTTTTATTGATGAACAAATGGCTTGTGTTTTAATAATACCTCTTATTGTGTGAGAAATTTACTAATTAAATAGTTGTGAATGTAAGTATTGTTTATGACGTGTGAGATAAATTTGTTATATACATTGAAAGATATTTAGTTGTTAAAAAAAAATATTGATGACAAAGTCAAGCTTGAAGAGTGGCATGATTGTCAATGGGGACTAAACACATCAAGATATCAAGCTATACACTATCATACCAAATTACCATTTATACCAAGAGTGTAAAAAGAGATAAAATAACCGATTGTCTTATCGATACGCATATTAGTGGCATTGGAATAAAATCATGATCTTTTGAATTATTGAGTTCGTCCATAAATCAACAAAAGACCAACATAGTAGAATGGTACAAAAATGAGGCTTTGAAGTACACGAAAGAACTTCATTTAATGAAAGGGAATGAACATTCCTCATGACGTTCACATGCCTTGCATGTTACACTTGATTATTGTACCAAATGTGTATTAACTTCGGCAGATTAAGATAAAAAAGTGCAAATTAATAATCAAATATTTAGAAGGCTAATCAGTATTACCAGCAGGCTTTTATTTTTAGTGTCCAGGTTCAATTGCTTTTACCAAACGCTATAAAACAAATAACGAAAGATGAAAAATTAGAGTTTTCAAGAAGCAACCAATGTCAATATATCAAAGTATAGAAAAATACGGAGTAATACTTTCACGCTTTCTATAAATTATAATTTTGTCCTATCTTCTTGATTTAAAAATAGATAACAATCTTCAAGCTTTTTTGTTGAAAACATCGGTGTTCTCAATTTCTTAATAATGAAATCGAATCGAGGTCACCAACAAGAATCGTGCACAAAAATTTGACAACTATTTAATACTGATACATCTAATTTTAAGTTATTATTTTTTTGTTACGTTATACTTTTCTCCAAAGAGCGAAATGTAATGAGATAATTAAACGATAAACACCTAGTAAAAAGTTAGATAAACAAACACAAATTTGTAACTCCGTTTTAGATCTTGTTTAGATCGACCCTAATATAATTTTAATTTTGCCAAAAAATAAAAAATAAATAAAAAAATCAACATCATCTTCTTTGGGGTTCACAAAAAAGTCTTTAGAAAAACATCTCGCCCTTAATGAAACAAGTAATTTCCGGTCAACAACTTTGTCACCATTTTTCATAACTTTATATTTCAAGCCAAGCTTAATGAAAAACTCGTTCGAGATCAGGTTCTTATCATATTCGAGATCAGTCACACCATCAAAAGCATCTAACCCCTCCACATAACATGGGGTTATATAGAAGGTATAAGCCTTAGCCTCGTTTTCCTTTCCTCTATCTGTTGTATCCACGTATTCAGAACTACTCCAGTTCCACTTGCTTTCCACAAGATAATTAATGGACAAATTATTGCCCTCATCTAGACCTTGTTGTGAGTACCTCTTCGGACATTGCAATGAGTGATGAAGAAACGCTTGCTCAAGTCTTGAAGGGTTAACAACGCGGGCATATAGCTGGCAGGGGTAGAAAGCTAGCCCGCATTGGCTCATCATCAATCTTCGTACACAAGCTCACCATCATAGTCGCAAGCTGAAATCAATAAGTTCATGAAGAAACATGCAGAGGAAACTAAGGCAACTAAAGAAACGGCCGAGAATGCATAAAGGGAGCTCAGGAGCACACAACAAGTCAGACAAATGTTGACGTTCTTGAGCAGTCAACCTGGTTTCACCGAATTATCGTGCGTGTTTCCTTCATCGAGCGTGAATATTTTTGGTAACAATTATGGTGAAAGTAATCGGGATGGGGAGCTGGTTTGTGGATTATGGTTTATGTGTTTTGCGCATTATGGTAAAAGTAATTTCTAGTCAACGACTTTGTCACCATTTTTCATAACTTTATATTTCAAGCCAAGCTTAACGACAAACTCGTTCGAGATCAGATTCTTATCATATTCGAGATCGGTCACACCATCAAAAGCATCTAACCACTCCACATAACATGGGGTTATATAGTTTTCACACACTTCCTCACTTTCCATCTTATAAAAGGTATAAGCCTTAACCTCCTTTTTCCTTTCCGATGTATTCAGAACCACTCTAGTTTCATCGCTCCACGAGATCACTAATGGACAAACTATTGACCTCACCTTAACCTTGGTATGAATAACTCTTCAGGAATTGCAATGAGTGATGAAGAAATACCTGCTCAAGTCTTGAAGGGTTAACAACGTGGGCACATAGCTGACAGAGATTGAAAGCTATTCTGTGTTGGCTCATCCTCAATCTTTGGTACAAAAGCATCATACACGCAAGCTGAAATCAATGAGTTCATAAAGAAACATGCAGAGGAAACTACGACAGCTAAAGAAACTATAACACCCCCAATTTCGTGAATGCAGCGGAATTTAAACTGGGTGTTGCTCATGGTATAAAAGTTATAATAACATAAAATGAACTCTAATTGAATCATTTTAAAATATTTATCATTCAAATTATAAAAATATCAGAGTTTACAGAAATGAGGTCCCAGTAGTTTCACGGTTACATATTACATTAAATAAGTTTGCGAATGATAAAATATATTATAGCCTTCTTGATGTATTCGTGCCATCCTCGTACATTATGGATCTGAGATAAAACATGCTTAAAAAGTCAACACAAAGGTTGAGTAAAATCTATAGGTTTATAGTTAATTTGTTGAACACAATATTCGTAGTATGAGATATATAGTCTTACACCCATAGTTTGAAAACAAAATAGTTAGTATTGCACTAAGCTCGTAATTCATCGTTAGAACTAATGGTTAACCTCGTATCAGCAGAAATTGGCATAATCATAATGGTTAACCTCTTACCAACAAAAATTGGCATTATCATTACAATGGTGGCCCTAATAGATAATATGTCGTTATACCTAACGGGAGACCTCGTACCAATAGAAATTGGCATAATCGTTACTATGGTGGCCCTAATAGGTAATATATCGTTATACCTAACAGGAGACCTCGTACCAATAGAAATTGGCATAATCGTTACTATCGTGTTACCTAGTGCAAACAAAACAATCGGATAGCATATAATTTCAAATATTTTTGTTCATGTAAAAATAACGTGTATCCCCCCATGGGTTTGTAAAACAATTAAACAATAGAAAGTGGGGCTATGAACTCATCGTGAGTAAATGATGTTAAGAAAGTAATGAAATGATGGACGTGTTGCGGAAAGCTTCTATGAGCAACCTAAAATATGATATCGTGTCTTAGGTTTTGAAATATCGATGTGGAATATAAACAAGCCTATATAAGTTATTATATTGCTCATGATGTTATACATGGTAGTTTATAGCGATCGTGTGGAGTTTATGAAACGTGTTTAGTTAAATATCGTACCACTGCTCGGGCTATCATAATTTAGAGGTCGTGTAGTGAACGTATGAGGAGCTATGACACTTTAAATCGTAAATCCAACAACTCATCAATACGTTTACCCCGAGAGGCCCCTCACATGAAATTTCCTACTAACATGTTACGTTAATAGTTAAAACGTACAATTTATACGCATGTTTATATGATATAAGTATTGAAAAAATGGTCACAAGCTTTATGAAATTAGTTTAGTCATGTTACACTTAATGGTTTTGTACATGTTTTGACGGATTACAAAAGTTACAAGGTTTATGAGTTATTAATATGGTCAAAACTTTCTTAATACAAGTCATTTGTGAAAATCACTATTCCGGTGGTCAAATAAACTTAGAAAAGTTTATTAGAAAGTTTGTATGTTACATTTCTATAAGAAATATTAAGTTTTGTAAGTCATCAAGATTGGAAATAAATATAGTTTATCACAATTACACTTTTGAAACAACTACTTTGAGTAAAAAACAGTCCGTTTTGGTTTTGGTAGTAAACAACCTTTGTTTTGCGTTTTCAGGCTTAAATTCTAGCGTATTTTATGTAAAACATTAGTCCGGACAATTTTCGTGTTTTATACTTTTTTAGGTTCGGAGCAACAAGA
>JARVZY010007581.1:0-22681 GCA_030686995.1 Artemisia argyi | reverse complement strand
ACTTCTATGGGTTGGTGGTGGTGTTGGAGTTGCAAACGACATCTCATCATCTGACAACTGTGGAGGTTTCGTACCGGTAAGAACAAATTCAGCCAATGCATCCACTCCATACTCAGACTGATCGTATCTTTGTATCACATCTATAAGGAACTCTATCGGGTTTTCACCTTTAGGAGCTTTCCTGCCCATTCGGCCTAGATGAAGTCCCACGTCTTTTGGTGATCCTTGGTACATGAGTTGACCGCGAGCCAATATGATAAGGTGGTCAAGTAGAAGCTGGATACGTGATGAAGGCTGGTGAATGGTCAAGACCACTGTGCTTCCTGCTCGTGCAATGCCGTGAACCTTTTCAATCACACTCTGAGCACTGGTCGAGTCTAGACCTGAAGTTGGCTCATTGAGAAAAAGCAATGACGGTCCATGAATAATGTCTACACCAATCGACACTCTCCGACGTTCACCACCGGAGACTCCTCGAGTCCCCTCATCGCCTATGTATGTGTTGCGTGCCGACTATATGAAAAAGTTCACAATAAGGTGATTAGTAAATTTTCTATTGCATGACCAATTTCAAAATTTTAATCAAAACACAGGAACCATATATGTTATATACTATACTTACCGATAAGCCGAGTTGCTCGATCAATGACTCAACACGCTTCCTCTTTTCAGCTTTGCTGATAGAACCTAACCGGAAATCAGCGGCAAACATTAGTGTTTCATAAACTGTTAGCATCGGGAAGAGTCTATCATCTTGCATTATGTAAGCAGAAGTTCTCTTGATCAAACTCGGGCTCATATCATTTCCATCTAACGCCACCCTACCCTTAAGGCTACCACTCGCAATGCGCCCAGCTAGCCCATCAAGAAAAGTAGATTTCCCTGCACCACTAGGACCCATAACCGCAGTGATACACCCTTTTGGTGCATACCCTGTGATCTTATTCAACAAGTCGGCTTCTTGACTCACCCATTTTCCTTCATCATTCTTCTTTTTCTTCATCACAGTGTACGTTAAGTTCACAAACTCTAACCCGCCCGTGAAGCTCGTAGGCTTTGCTATATCTATCACCGTCTCATCACGACGTGCACCCTTATTGTTACGACTCATTTGACAGGTTTGGTTTCGTGTTGTGGAGATTACTATGTTCTAAAGTTTCATACATCTGAAGTTTTTTTTGTATGTGTTACATGTTTATTTATTAGTAGTGTGACAGTTGTAGTGGAGGCAATACCAAAGATGGTACGGAACAATCGTACAAAGTTGCATTGTGCCATGAGTTTTGGAGCTATAGAAACAAATGACAATTGTATTCTTGTTTTCTTCATCCTCTGCAATTTGTAACTTTGATTGACATTATCAACTTTTTTTTAGTAGAACTGATTGGTGATTGAAGTTACAAATAGGGTTAAAGTTGAGATACCACATTGTACTTTATCGGGATATTTATGAATTATAAATGTTGCTTTCTACGAATTGAAGTTTAATCAAGTTATTCGGTTTAAACTTCGAGTGAACTTGTTTGAATTAGATAATCTGCGGTAACAAAACATGATTCTAAATTGTGGTGTTTGGATTTGATTATATGTTTGATGTCACAATAATCAAATAATCAGTCTTTTGTCGGGAATCAAATTATTAATGAATTAATGAGTAAAATTACAAAAGTGGATATTATTATATTGTTGAATTAATTAAACTTTGGCATAATAGTTTACTTTGTAACACAAATCAATTTTATTTTATTTTATTTTATCGGGTGGAATGCTTTTTACTCAAAAAAATCAATTATATTTTTTTAGAATGTAATAATAGTTTACTTTGTAATACAACTCAATTTTTATCTTTTTAGAATGTAAAAAAAAGATTTAAACAATGTTACGGGCCATTAATTTCACATAGTCCATGAAAAACATATTTATATTTAAAAAGTCTTTAGAATGGGCCTTTTAAATAATAATAATAATAATAAGAAGAAGAAGAAGAAGAAGAAGAAGAAGAAGATGGCGAGGGGGAGGGGGAGGGGGAGAGGGAGAGGGAGAGAAAGAGAGGGAGGGGGAAGGAGAGGGGGAGAGGGAGACGGAGAGAGAGGGAGGGGGAGAGGGAGGGGAGAGGGAGAGAGAGAAAGAGGGAGAGGGAGAGAGAAGGAGAGGGAGAAGATTTTTGTTCCTAATGACCTAGTGACTTTTACGTCTGTCAGACTAAACCTACTGTGCCTGCCACAAGCCATCGCTTCGCCGAATTGATATGCAAGCTGTTTTTATATTTACGTTTTAGTATAAATTGTTAACCGTTGGAAAAATTATAAGAAGTATGTTGTACTTGATATTAAGTACGCCGCACTTCTGAGCGGGACTATATATATCTGAGTGAGAGAGAGAGGGGAGGGGGAGGGGGAGAGAGAGAGATAGAGAGGGAGGGGGAGAGAGGGAGAGAGAGAGAGGGAGAAGGATAGGGCGACGGGGGGAGAGAGAGAAGGAGAGGGAGAGGGAGAGAGGGAGAGAGAGAGAGGGAGAAGGATAGGGCGACGGGGGGAGAGAGAGAAGGAGAGGGAGAGGGAGAGAGAGAGAGACAGATAAGGAGAGCGAAGGAGAGGGGGAGAGAGAAGGAGAGAGAAGGAGAGGGATAGAGGGGGAGGGAGAGGGAGAGGGAGAGGGAGAGGGAGAGGGTGGAGGGGGAGGGGAGGGAGACGGAGAGGGAGAGGATTTTTGTTCCTAGTGACTTTTACGTCTGTCAGACTAAACCTACTGTGCCTGCCACAAGCCATTGCTTCGCCGAATTGATATGCAAGCTGTTTTTACATTTACGTTTTAGTACAAATTGTTAATTGTTGAAAAAATTACAGGAAGTACGCCGCACTTCTGAGCGGGACTATATATATCCGAGAGAGGGAGAGAGGGGGGGGGGGAGGGGGGGGGGGAGAGAGGGAGACGGAGACGGAAAGAGATAGGGGGAGAGAGAGAGAGAAAGAGGGAAAGGGAGAGAGCGAGAGAAAGAGGTAGGGGGAGAAGGGGGGGGGGGGAGGAGGAGAAGGGTGCTTTTGCTTTGACAACCTATAAACACAATGGAAATGGGTTTTAAATAATTTGGAATGGAAATAGTTATAAATATTTTTATAATATTTTTTGGTTTAAAAATTAGTTTATAGCATCACATAAAACTTTAAGGGCCCGCTTGGTTAAGGGTTATAAGAGGTAAGCAATGAGTAAGATAATGATTGGTAGGACTTGGTTAAAGGGAATATTATGCCCCCATTACCTAGTATTGGGTAATACCCCATTCCTTAACAAATTGAGTGGAATGCTCATTATATTGCATTGTATTCATTTTACCATTGCTTTTCTATTTCTCCTCTTTGAACTAAGCGGGCCCTAAGTATTTTAATGTGAAAAAATGTGGGGAAAAAAGTATAGTTAGAAAATGTGATTCAAGGCCTGTTTGGTTTATAAGAAGGTTTAGAATCGGATTCGGATTTGGTTTAGGAATGAAAGAAAATAGAAGATAATATTTGTATTTTATTAAAATAATTATTTTAATCAAACTAATCAATAAAATGTCAGAATGTGAGAATATTTTATTATTAAATTAGTGAAAGAAAAAATGAATTGCGAGTGACAATAAAGACTTGGGGCCCATAATTGGTATTCGATCCACCATACCACTTCTTTTTGCTTGGAATGATTTTCGATTCATATGAGCCCACTTTGATTGTCATACCATTATACCAAACATTTATTTATAACTATTAATCAATTACTTCATTGCAAAGGTCATAAACCAAACGGGCCCTCAAACTTGTGGTAGGAAATTTGAGATAATGGCCTACATGGATTTGATTAAAACCTATCACATCAAAATGGAATGAGCTATTGGGTTATTAGTCTAACTTATCTTTCAAATCCATAAAACAAACGCCAACAATGAGTTTAATACTCTCATTCCATTACGTCAAAACCCATAAAGCAAACAACACATAATAGTCTAAACTATCATTGAGCTTAATATTGAGAAATCTAGTGTATTTAGGGTCCCCTCTTTCATCTTTCACACAAAAGCAACAACTCAACAACAATTTTTTCTTATATATATATATATATATATATATATATATATATATATATATATATATATATATATACAAGAAAAAGTTTTGAGCTTAGGTAATATGATACAAGAAAAACTGTGTTTTGTAGCCAACAAAACGCAAGTAACTAATTTTGAGCTTATCTCATCCAAACACCTTTATCTAGATTATTGCTGTTTGGAAACATAATAAGCAAAAGAGCTGTCCGAAAACACTGTTCCAAACACCCTTTAGGAAAAGCAATTGAAAGATTACCTAGTTGACTTTTTTTTACAGTAACTTGATTTGAATTGTTAATTTGTTATCGATGGCGATAATATATGTGAATATATGCTAGTTGTGAATAGCGAATGTGTAGCGTATGTATTTGTATATGTGCATGGTAAGGTTTATAACATAAAAGGATTATGGCTAAATAAAACAATAGTTAAATTATTCGGACCATGTGCAAGTGAACAATATATTTTATTTGGAGTAAACTACAAAGATGGTCCTTGTGGTTTTGCGTTGACTCATACTTTTGGTCCTTTGACTTTTTTTTGCACTAACAGCCACCAACTCTGAAACCCTTATCACTAATAGTCCCTTGACCAAATGGACATTTGGTAAAGGCGTTAAGTTGTAACACATGCGCAATGGTTGAGGGTAATTTCGTCCATTCAATATTTATGTGCATTGAGCCTCTCAATATGCAGGAATTAAATTGCCATCGTATCATTTTCCCTCTTAATTTTCCCTCTCATAAATAAATGTCACAAACACAAACGTAACCTAATTTTGATCTAATATCTTCATCAATGCTACAATGGTTGTGTTACACCCCGTGCCCGCTTTGACCAAAAATTAAAACTTTAACGCGGAAACGACTTCACTTTAACGGACCCTTCGTTACTCTTTTAACCATTACCAAAAATCTATAATATTTCAGACCTTGAAACTATTTTTAAATGAAACTAGACTTAATTATCTTCGAAACACCGGGTGGCACGACCCGTGACGACTTACGGTTTAAAAGATATGATTTTTCTAAAATCGACAAAATCCGAAAAATATTCCATTTATACACTGACAGAAACATATGCCCATATGCCAAAATTTCATATGGTCATATGTTGGCCATATGACCCTTTACTAAAAATCTGATACAACCATATGGCCATATGCAGAAAATACCATATGGCCATATTCTGGTCATATGCCCTAGTTAAACTTTCTGAAGCAGTCATATGGCCATATGCTGAAAAATCCAAATGGCCATATGGGGCCTGCAGAAAACTTTATAAAACAATACTTTACACCTTTTCCGGAAACCAAACTTTCGAGACTTAAAAATTAACGAAACTTTCCATAAATCTTTAACATAACATAATAAATCATTTCCATAACCATTTGACCCGTTACAATCCGAAATGGGTAGAAACACACCTTAATCCAAACACCCCTTTATTCATTACCATAAATACTAAACTCCATTTATAACATGAACCATTAGACATACTCGACTTTAACATACCACAACATAACTTTGACACATGAGTACGCGTATACAACTCGATAAAAGACTCACGGGGGTACAAACATGACACTTGAGCTCGGTATACTACCTAGCTCCTACTTTCTTACCATTCCTTCTACTTAACATGTCCAAACTTAGTCCTTATCCAAGCCATAGCTTCACCCATGAGTAACCTACAAAACATTGTCAACTAAACAATAAGCTTTCGCTTAGTAAGTAACTAGATTAACATGTTAATCCACATATATGCAACACAAATACTTCAACCAATAAACACATAAACATCACAACATACCTTAGCCTTTCCCTACTCATAATCTATCGCTTGAGTTGGCTAACTAGGCAAACCACCTATCAAGGCCACACTCACTAAATTAAAGCTAACAACCATGCCGTAAAGGCAAGCTAACAACCATGCCATGAAGGCAAGCTAGGCCATCCCGAAGGATGCCAAATACATGCCATAAAAGGCAAGTTGGGCTATCCCGAAGGATACCAAAACTAACACATTAGTTACATAATATGTAAACAATCATCTTAAACACATATCAATCAAGTTACTTACCTTGCTCATCCAAGCTAAGCTACAAATCAATAACACCATCAACATCAACATCACTATTCATCATCATCATCATCATCCTTCATAATTAGCCAAAACCTAACAACATAACAATCAATAATCATAAACAAGAGTTTATATAAAACCCACTATAACTTACCCATCTTCCTTTCTAAAATTCGTTATATGATCATACCTTGATCATATGATGATTTCCCACTTTAATCACAAACTATAACTTTAACATAATCAAGATGAGGAGTACTTACTTGATTGATTGTTGCTAGAACTTAACCCTAGTATAAGACCTTAATCTTCCCCATTCTTGGACCATCAAGACCCATCTCTTTCCCCCTCTTTCTCTCTTGTCGACACTACATACACACATACATAATCCTGGAACTTTTCCAGAATACTCTATCTTCATAGCAAAGTTATGTACCAAATGACATATTTGGTCCCTCAAGTCCTTTCTTTTCTATATTGGCCACAATGCTTACTAATAACTCTTTAATACTAGGAAACATTAGTCCCTTAAGTTTATGCTTCATATTTCTATAACTACATTAGTCATACTTTGACCGTAAAGTTGACTACCGGGTTTGACCGCAACGCAACATTCGTTGACTGGCCAATCACGAAAGGCCCTTAGTCCATTTCATCTAGGGTGGGGACCAAGTATCCGGGAAATGGGTCTAACAATTCTATCCCCCTTATTTAGATTTCGTCCCCGAAATCTCTCATCTATTGTTATCCAAAACTAAGTCACCTGTCTCATACTTTCAAATCCTTAGTCATTTCATTGCAACGATCTATATGATCTTGCAATTCCAAGCTTACTATATATATACTACTTATTACTCATAATTCACTATAAGCATCGCTTCTCATCACAAGCTTATCTAAAAGTTCCAACAATGACGACTTGTCATTCGGAGGATATCTACTATTTGACTTTATATAAGTCAAACTTCCACACTATCATTACTTCATTCACAAATGCACTAACATGACCTTAAGTCATATACCGGCCAAAATTACACTTTACACAATACCAACACTTATCTACTTCCAAAAACCGGTAACTTATCTCGCAATATATACATAGTATCATATAAACGGCACTTCCAAAAACCAATTTTACGCATTACTAAAGCAATCTTTATGTTAAGTCGTGGGAATTCCACCTATCATCTTATCAACTTAAAGCAAAAACTCATTCTAGGCGTCTATCTTAAGGTTTATATAGGACCTTAACGCCGCTACAAGCTTTTATATCTAATCTAACGTCTAACTTGTTTTAGTTTTCACTTTATCATATCACTACCCGTATTCATGTCATATCGACTACACATAAGCCCACTCATTTATAATTATTTACTTACATAAAAACGCGTCCCAATCTATGCAAGTAAGGAATTATAAACTTATTGTTTGGTGATTTACAATTTCTTTATTTAAATGAAGAGGCGTCCCAATCCATTTAAATAAGGAGATTATAAATCCTCCTACTCATGTACTTCCGGCACAACAATTATACTTACTTTACTTTCCTTCTTTTCTAGCCTTGGATCCAATCTCACTAACTATTCATCCATTCCCGAAGGATGCCATAATATCCATGCCCTTACGACAAGATGGGCCACCCCGAAGGATGTCATACTATCATCCATGCCATAAGGCAAGCTGTGCAACCATGCCATGAAAGGCAAGCTAAGCTATCCCAAAGGATACTTTCATACATGCCAAGAATATAGGCAAACCATGCCGGCGAAGGCAAGCTAACAACCATGCCATGAAAAGCAAGCTAACAACCATGCCGTAAAGGCAAGCTAACAACCATGCCATGAAGGCAAGCTAGGCCATCTCAGAGGATGCCAAAACACATGCCACGAAGGCAAGCTAGCAACCATGCCATGAAAGGCAAGCTAGGCCATCTCGAAGGATGCCGAAAACACATGCCATAAAGACAAGCTGGGCTATCTCGAAGGATACCAAAACTAGAGAATTGGATCCAAGCTATATCTAACTTATCATCTTTACTCACTTTATCTTTCATGTACTTTTAGCATTAAGTACACGCTATCACTTCAACACTTCTCATTGCCTTGAGCAATTTCAACATTCGCTACCACGTTTACTTTCATCTAGACAAGTTGTTATATTACACTTGTTAAATTATGTTTGCTTTCTCACAATGCTACTTATCATTTATCCGTCAACCCCAAGTTGACTCATACATTCACTACGTGGCATCTCTATTTTAGACAAGTTCTAAATGATGCTTGTCCATTTACAGTTTTCACATTCTCTATGTGTCCTTACCACACACTTATACTATTATCCGTCAACCCTTGTTGACCATGTTCACAATTCATACTATCACTTCATTTAGTCTACTCAACTTTACACATATAAGCCTTACATAGGCTTATTCCATAACATTTTCATTAATCTCATCACATACTATCCAATATATAAACATGACTATACTTATTTTTTACAATTCTTCTAGCGCACTTCATATCACTTATGAATTCAAGTGCAATCTATGTCTCATTCATCACTTCTAGTTATCACGCTTGACCATTTACTTACTAACACATTTTACTTATCATGTTTCATATATAACATGACCTCGTCACATCTTAACCGTATACTTTAACTTTTGTTATTTTAATTAAGCGTGTAAGACTTATGCTTCAAGCATCTACTCATTATTACATCTAATCATTCATGTCTCACAAAATATGCATTACAATGCATCTATCTCAACTCATACACTTCTGTGAATCGTGCTCTCAAACACATCACATAAAACTTAGACATATAATAAACTACTACCATAGACTTAACGTCACATAAACAATAACACTTAACACTTATCTAACAAGTGTTAAAACATTCATAATCATAATCAAATCATATAGTCTATGGCTCATACATCACTTTGAACAACCAAATTATGTCTAAGCATCAACATTCTAACTAGCCGCAAGCACTAGTCTACCTTATAACTAAGGCATCATAAAACCTTACTCCACTTACTAGCCCACTCTCTAATACCGTTTAGCATTTCAATTCACTTTCCACTACCACTACTCTAACACTTACACTCAACGCTTCTACGAGTGGTTTAAGACTAGGAAACCTAAAAGAAACCTAATTCACTTAAACTGAAGCTCTGATACCAAGTTGTTACACCCCGTGCCCGCTTTGACCAAAAGTTAAAACTTTAACGCGGAAACGACTTCACTTTAACAGACACTTTGTTACTCTTTTAACCATTACCGAAAATCTGTAACATTTCAGACCTTGAAAGCATTTTTAAATGAAACTAGACTTAATTATCTTCGAAACGCCGGGTAGCACGACCCATGACGACTTACGATTTAAAAGATATGATTTTTCTAAAATCGACAAAATTCAGAAAATATTCCATTTATACACTGACAGAAACATATGCCCATATGCCAAAATTTCATATGGTCATATGTTGGCCATATGACCCTTTACTAAAAATCTGATACAACCATATGGCCATATGCAGAAAATACCATATGGCCATATTCTGGTCATATGCCCTAGTTAAACTTTCTGAAGCAGTCATATGGCCATATGCTGAAAAATCCAAATGGCCATATGGAACCTGCAGAAAACTTTATAAAACAATACTTTACACCTTTTCCGGAAACAAAACTTTCGAGACTCAAAAATTAACGAAACTTTCCATAAATCTTTAACATAACATAATAAATCATTTCCATAACCATTTGACCCGTTACAATCCGAAATGGGTAGAAACACACCTTAATCCCAACACCCCTTTATTCATTACCACAAATACTAAACTCCATTTATAACATGAACCATTAGACATAATCGACTTTAACCTACCACAACATAACTTTGACACATGAGTACGCGTATATAACTCGATAAAAGACTCACGGGGGTACAAACATGACACTTGAGCTCGGTATACTACCTAGCTCCTACTTTCTTACCATTCCTTCTACTTCACATGTCCAACCTTAGTCCTTATCCAAGCCATAGCTTCACCCATGAGTAACATACAAAACATTGTCAACTAAACAATAAGCTTTCACTTAGTAAGTAACTAGATTAACACATGATTAACATGTTAATCCACATATATGCAACACAAATACTTCAACCAATAAACACATAAACATCACAACATACCTTAGCCTTTCCCTACTCATAATCTATCGCTCGAGTTGGCTAACTAGGCAAACCACCTATTAAGGCGACACTCACTAAATTAAAGCTAAAAACCATGCCGTAAAGGCAAGCTAGGCCATCCCGAAGGATGCTAAATACATGCCATAAAAGGCAAGCTGGGCAATTCCGAAGGATACCAAAACTAAAACATTAGTCACATAATATGTAAACAATCATCTTAAACACATATCAATCAAGTTACTTACCTTGCTCATCCAAGCTAAGCTACAAATCAATAACACCATCAACATCAACATCACTATTCATCGTCATCATCCTTCATAATTAGCCAAAACCTAACAACATAACAATCAATAATCATAAACAAGGGTTTATATAAAACCCACCATAACTTACCCATCTTCCTTTCTAAATCATCATATGATCATATCTTGATCATATGATGATTTCCCACTTTAATCACAAACTATAACTTTAACATAATCAAGATGGGGAGTACTTACTTAATTGATTGTTGCTAGAACTTAACCCTAGCATAAGACCTTAATCTTCTCCATTCTTGGACCATCAAGACCCATCTCTTTCCCTCTCTTTCTCTCTTGTCGACACTACATACACACATACATAATCCTGGAACTTATCCAAAATACTCTATCTTCATAGCAAAGTTTGTACCAAATGACATATTTGGTCCCTCAAGTCCTTTCTCTTCTATATTGGCCACAATGCTTACTAATAACTCTTTAATACTAGGCAACATTAGTCCCTTGAGTTTATGCTTCATATTTCTATAACTACATTAGTCGTACTTTGACCGTAAAGTTAACTACCGGGTTTGACCGCAACGTAACATTCATTGACTGGCCAATCACGAAAGGCCCTTAGTCCATTTCATCTAGGGTGGGGTCCAAGTATCCGGGAAACGGGTCTAACAGGTTGGAACAAAAATGTGGAGTATACGGCAGTCAAAAGATGATTGTGATGTTCACGAACTATATGGTATGTATCGATTTTCATTTACTTGTTGTTATTTCATGGTTTGACTGAAAACCCCTAATTTGATTTTCTTTAGTTTTTTTGCAGCAAATGAATCTGATTTGTTTTCAATCATGGTTAATTATGGTGGGAAGTTCACTGATAGACCAGATAGAACCTACAAAGGTGGTTACTCGGGCTTTGTTGATATAGTAGATGTGGATGAGTTCTCTCTTCATGAAAAGGATGCTATGGTGGGAAAGTTACGTAATGATGGTCACTCAGTTATGTTTTATCGCTTCCTTATACCTGGTGAGAGTTTGGACAATGGGCTACAACCTTTAGCTTGTGATAAAGATGTCCTTAACATGTGTAAATATGTTAGGTTAGGTAATAAGTTGTTGCATGTGTATGTTGAACATGAAAGGACCAACCGTGATCTCTACTATGCATTGTTAGTTTCACCTAATAAGAAAAAGAGGTGTAATAGAGGAAATAGAAGAAGATGTACCAAAACAATCACCAATTGGAGTGATTAAGAGACTTAGGATTGATCTTAATAATAAAAGGGGTTTAATACAAGAACAGGGGCAATCAAGTGGTGGTGTTGCTGTTGAAATACCATACAGAACTCAGATTAGTGTTGTTGCTAATGAAATACCCTCACAAACAAGTGACACTAGTCAAGTTAGGATACAAGAACAGTGTAAAGGTAGTGGTAGTGGTATTGCTAAAGAAATACCATTTGAAATTGGTGATTCTAGTCAAGTTAAGATACCAGAGCAGGGTCAAGGTAGTGGTTGATAATGCTCAAAGTTAACATGTTTTTATAAGCGTTATTAGTGTTTTTGTGTATGTTTTTGGTTGTTTTTATATGCTTTTGCCACTAAATCGTATTAAAGTATGTTTTTGTAGCACATGTAGCCAAATGCAGGAAAAATGGAGAAAAAGTGAAGAAAATGAAGTATACGCGATTATACGAAGATTCCCGAGCTCAAAAGTCCAATCTATGAAGTAATTCATATGAGAACCTAAGTTTTGTCATCTCAAAGTTCCAAGTTCAGAAGTTAATCAAGTTTGGATAGTGCATAAAGAACTACACAAGGAAAAGTCAAAGTCCAAAGAAGCCAGGAATTACCATCCGATCGGTTGGAGTGAAACCGATCGGATTGCCATAATGACCTTTCTCCATCCGATCGGTACCAACCCGTAACCGATCGGATGGCCACTTCTGCATGTTTTTGCCAACTCTTGTGCACGAATCTTGGTCTTTTGTCCCATGGTTCTAGGCCCTTTTTAGTATCTTACTGTCCAAGTTCAAGCATTTAAGTCCCTATTTACTACCAAGAGTGTTGGACAAGCCTATAAGGACCTCAAAAGTGCATAACTCAACACACCATTCAAGATACCATTTACTCTCATTGCTACACACAATTATTATCATCTTCTAGCTCTCTTAGGAGGAAAATTCGTGCAGAAAGAACCAGGAACTTTGGAGGACCAAGGAAGCAACATTTGGAGTCCGAAAACCTCAAGAAATCATCACCAACACTTAGGTTATCATTACCTTGTCATTTGTTATCAATTTCAAAGCATTGTAAGACTTATAACCATGGATTCTTATGTTAAATATTCTGAGTTTATTTGCATGTTTGCTATGAGTGGCTAGTAATCTTTTTACACTTGTTTTGATGATGTTTTATACTTAGTGATAGTGATGATTGTGATAACATGTTTTAATTCAATTTCAAGTCAATCCTAAGAACCAATTGTACCTTAAGTTTCATCGTGACATTTTTTTAGCCAAGGTTAACTAATTGATAATAGTTTCAAAGGTCGAAAGATTTGTTATTACTCAACTAGTTATAATCATTTGTCTATGAATGATTGTTTTTCACCATAATTATTCTTGACTAAACAAAGAAACAAGAAGTATGATTGTAATGAGAATGCTTTTATAACATCAAATCAGATTGTTTGTAAACCTTTAGTAGGATGAAAGTTTAAATGTTTATAAACGATTGTGACCTTTTTGTCTATGAAGAGGTTACCTTTTGTATTGACCATTTCCTAAGAGTATTTGATTTGTAATAAGAGTTTGTCTTGTGTTTAAGATATCCACCATATCTTATGAACCTTGGATAGATCTTGAATTGATTGGTTTACACCTAAGGCTTGTTTTTATGAACTAAAATCTTGACGAAGGTTTAACTTGTAGAAACAATAGATTAGATCACCATCTAATTATCTCAACCAACATGTTATCAAAAGTTATCACAATCATGTGTGTCATTAAGTAGAAAACTAGTCTAAACAAGTGTAGTTTTTAATTTATTGAATTTGCTTATTATCCTATTTGCGTACATTAGAGATTTACTTTTAGACTTATATTTCGATTCACTTTCAAATCCCTGCAAACGATCCCGACTTACCATCATATCTTGCTATAACGGACGAGTACACTTGCTCGTATGTGTTGTTTCTAGATTTGGTAACTCATCCTTATAAATTTAAAACTTGCACTAACAAATAGCACATCAAGTTTTTGGCGTCGTTGCCGCGGATTTTGATCGTGTTTCTTTAAGTTTAAAAAGTCCGTTTCTTTTCGTTTTCGTTTTCGTTTTCTAAAAAAAAAATAAAAAATAAATAAATAAATAAATAAAATTCCGTAGCATCCATCCGATCGGGTTCACTTCCAACCGATCGGTTTCTTACATTTTTATTTTTACCGTAGCGTCCATCCTATCGGTTTGGTTCCCAACCGATTCGGATTGATTTTTCTGTTTTTTTATTTCTTGTTCTTTTGTTTAGGTAATTGAATCGATTCTCTTGATAGTTGTATGAACACTCGTTCTACTACTAAAAAGCTTAGTACACCTTTATCCGATCACGAAAGTTTGTTTCGTAAGAAGAGATCTTCAACTATTCTTAATTGGTTTGATAATCTTTCCGAAGAACACCCGATTTCTAATCTTTTTGAACCAATACCCATGGCTGACGATTTACCCATGTGGGCCGCCAATAGAACCGCAGCACCCACTCCTGGAGCTGCTATTGTTGTCGCCGACCTTGGTGAAAACTTTACCGTTAAAGGTCACCATCTTTCTATGATCAAAGACCGTCAATTCGATGGCCGTTCGCGGGCCGATCCGCATAAATACATTGCTGAATTCACTGAAATTTGTGGCATGTTTCGTTATGGAGACACTAATGTCGATGCTATCAAGCTCAAACTTTTTCCATCATCACTAGCCGGAGATGCCAAAGTATGGTATAACGAATTAACCCCAGGAACTATTAATACTTGGGAGGAAATGAGGCAAGCTTTTGTAAGCCGATTCTTTCCACCTGCCATGTATGATAGACTAATGGGAGAAATCCGTGTTTTTTCACAAAATCCTAATGAATCTCTTGTTGAAGCTTGGCTTCGCATGAAAGATTTGCTTCGAAGTTGTCATGGTCATAATTTAGGACGAGGAACAATAATCCAAATCTTTTATCATGGTCTTGATGAAGCATCTCAAGCAATCCTTGATGCCGGAGGAATTTTCCTTTACAAAACACCCAATGAGGCATATCAACTTCTTGAAGATCGAGTACTTCTTAAACTCGATTGGTCAAAAGATTCCAAAACCAAACCCTTACGGAAAACCGTTGCTTTTGCCGAAAGTTCAGATAATTCAAAACTCATGGACAAAATAGAAGCCTTGTCTTCTAAAATGGACCCGCAATACAAAGATATAAAAGGAGAAATGAAAGAAATGCGAGATGGCTGTAATAATTGTAGAGGAAATCACACATCATCCGAGTGTGATGACCAACCTATGAATGGACCCAGCGAAGGGGAAGCCAATTATGCCCAAGGAGGATATCGTGGAGAAGGTTTTCGTGGTAATTATTACAGAAGAAGTTCTGGAAATTGGCAAGATCGCCAACAAAGGGATAATAACCGTGATTTTCAACCTCGAACAGACAATCCAAACCCAACAAATTCAGATAAAAAGGAAGAATCTGATTTCGAAAAAATGATGCGAGAATTCGTAAATGCTCAAAGAACCACAAACGAGTTTGTAAAAACTCAATTTTTTAATCTCAAAACCAAAGTTGAGCAAGGTCAGAAAAATCATCAAGCTTCTATCCAGGATCTTGAACAAAAATTTGGTAGACTTTCTGATCAATTTTCTTCTCGAATTCCTGGTACATTACCAAGTAACACCCAATCCAATCCAAAACCATCTGGATCAAACGATAAGAATTATCGTCCACCACAAAACAGGAATGAGCATATCAATGTTGTATTCACTCGAAGTGGTCTCTCATATGATCCACCACCCATTCCTACCGATAATACTCTTATTCAAGATGAAGAAGAAGAAGCAGTTGAAGAAGAACCAACCCAAAAACCAACAGTTCCACCAATAAAGCCTTATACACCGAAAATACCATATCCACAAGCCCTAAGAAAAGAGAAAAGAGAGGAGCGTAATAAGAAGTTTTTAGAGATGATCAAAGAAGTTAGAATTAACGTACCCCTCGTTGATGTTCTAGCTGGAATGCCCAATTATGGAAAATTTTTGAAAGAACTTCTTAATAATCGAAACAAGTTAGAACAAATTTCCGCTACCGTTCTTAATGAAGAATGATCTGCTATTATTCAAAACAAAATTCCACCAAAACTTAGAGATCCCGGAAGTTTTTTTATACCATGTACATTAGGAAACAACATCACATGTGATGCTTTAGCCGATTTAGGTGCAAGTATCAATTTGATGCCCTATTCGTTGTATTCTAAACTTTCCATCAATATATTGAAACCTACTAAGATGAGTATACGATTAGCCAACCATACATACCAATATCCTGTTGGGGTTGCTGAAAATATGCTTGTTCAAGTTGGTAAATTTGTTTTTCCTGTGGATTTTGTCATCTTAGAAATGGAAGAAGATAGTCGAGTACCCTTAATCTTAGGAAGACCTTTCTTAAACACTGTTGATGCAATGATTAAAGTTAAAGGTAGAGAACTCAATCTTGGAGTAGGAGAAGATCGAATCACATTCTTAATCGATAAAACAATGAAATATCCAAATTCCAGTGATGACACATGCTATAACATCGATGTAATTGATGAAGTCACTGAAAAAGAGTTGGATGCATTACTTGACGATTCGAAACCATTCATGACTACTTCAGAAAATATTAGTGAAACAGATTCTGATAAAGAATTTGAGGAATTCATGGAAATAAAATTAGAAGAAGAGGAAGAAGAGAAATTTGAAGATATCATTGAGAAAGATCAATTGAAAATCAAATCATCTCTAGAAGAACCACCCACTGATTTGGAACTCAAAACCCTTCCCAATAATCTCGAATATGCTTACTTAGAAGAAAATTCACTTCTTCCAGTAGTCATATCGTCGTTGCTCGAAACAAATAAAAAAGAAAGACTCGTTTCTGTTCTTAGGAAGCATAAACGCGCTTTTGCGTGGAAAACTTCTGATATTCCAGGAATTAGTCCAGATTTTTGCAAACACAAAATCAATTGTGAAGAAGGTTCTAAACCCGTTGTAGAAAGACAACGTCGACTCAACCCAAATATGAAAGAGGTTGTTAAGAAGGAAATCATTAAACTTCTTGACGCAAGAATTATTTATCCTATCGAGGATAGCCCATGGGTGAGTCCAGTTCATTGTGTTCCAAAGAAATGAGGAATGACTGTAGTGACAAACGAAAGGAATGAATTAGTTCCTACTAGAACTGTCACTGGATGGCGAGTATGTATTGATTACAGAAAACTTAACAAAGCCACCAGGAAAGATCATTTTCCTTTACCCTTCATGGATCAGATGCTCGAAAGATTAGCAGGAAACAAATACTTTTGCTTCCTTGATGGTTTTTCGGGATATTTCCAAATTCCTATCGATCCAACCAATCAAGAGAAAACCACATTTACATGTCCTTTCGGAACCTACGCTTACCAGCGTATGCCTTTTGGTCTATGTAATGCACCTGCAATGTAACACCCCAACCCATCAAGGGTAAAGATATCACAATAAGTAGTGTCCAACAGAGCAAAAAGCAAGCTTAATACTTTAACAATACAATGAGTACAAAGGTTACAAATGAATTCCAAAATAAAGAAGATACGATAATAAAACAAAGTCCATCGTTTAAGGAACTCTAGGGTTGGTCCACACTCTCTCATCCCCAAAGTTAAACCCCGCATCCTAGCTTAAGTACCTGCCGCATGGAAAAGAAAACGCGGCTGAGCATAAAAAGCTCAGTGAACAGATATAAAGATAACAAGCACATCAAGTAATAAGATAAGAGAGTACGAATTGAAATTACATATGGTGTCAATTGGGTATTCAAAAGATATCAAGGTTAAGCGTAAGGTGTAAAGTATTTGGAATCAGTATTTTACCCCAGGCCCAATCAATATACAATACAGTCCAATAGTAACCCAATATGGAGTGATCAACTCCCAATATGTGAGGAGTTGCAATGCACACATACCCAGTCACCAATACAATATGTAGCAATGTAGAAAATGTAGTAGTTCCAATAATCAATCAATCAATCAATACAATACAAATCTAGGATGCATCCATACGCCCCCGTAGGCCAATAACAATCACAAGCAAAGCAGTAGTCAATAGTAGACCGAGGACGGTGTAGTACATCTCTCCAACTACGCTAGAGTACATAACATTGGTGCATCAATGCTATGGTTGTGGCTACTCCACAACAAGTAATACCCCGGGTAAATATTGAAGGGTCAAGTGGTCAAGGTTCAATATCAATGGTTCAATATCAAAGTTTAGTCTCAAAAGTTTATTGTCAAGGTTCAATATCAAGGTTTATTATCAAAGGTCCAATATCTAAGGTTTAAATACCCATAGGTCATTATCAATAGATCATAGGTCAATATCAAGAGGTAGGTCAAAGGACCAATATCAATGGGTCAATCAAAGTTCAATATCAAGGTGCAATAATATAAGGAGAGAGAGAAAGTCATGAGAGAGAAATAAAGTTGTACTCTTGCTGAGAGAGTACGGAATATCTGTACCTCAGTCCAATTGCACAAGCAAAGTCACAATTCAAAGAGAGAATGGGTCACTCCCGCTTCACCGAACCTAGAAGATAATTGATACGAATCAAGACGAGTCCGAATTACTCAAATTACTTCTTTTTGTTATCTTTCCAATTTTTAGAAACTTTCCATAATTAGCAGATTACCCAATTTAGCAAGTTTTCCAATGTTAGAATATTCTTATAGGTTAGTTTTAATATCATATCAAGTTTCATAGCCTCATGCATCACTGATTTCATTTTATAGTCATTTTCTGAGATTAGGGTTTCGTTAGATCACCGAACATGTTTTAGGGCAAAAAGTGTCAATATAACAAGTTAGGGGTCACAAGTGATGATATTCACATTGTAATACATAAACATAACTCAAGGATGCCAAATATGTCAATTTTACACTTTACACCCTTTAGTTTCCAAAGTTACAATTTAATCCCTTAATTATTCAAGTTACCATAATTAAACCTTTAATTAATAAAATTATCACATAAGCATCACAACTATACAAAAATGACAATTTTAGTCCCTCAAGTTATTTTAGTTTGAGATATGCATAATTACCTATATTTACATTTTTAGTCCCTCTAGTTATCATATTTATAATTTAAACCTTTTAATTATCAAATTAATATATAAATCACATAATTAATCACATAACCACATAAATCCATCAAGTATCATAAAATGTCAATTTTTAGTCCCTCTTATATTAATTCAAGTCGAAATTCATTTAATTACAATAATAGTCCCTCCATTTAAATCAAATACAAATTATACCTTTTTAATTATATAAATTACAATAAAATCCTTTTAATTACAACTTACACTTTCTACCATTTTTATAATTTATACGAATCGCCCTTTATATTTATATAAGTTTCCAAAACAAACCCTTGCATTTTTAATATATTTTATATGAGTAATATAAACATGTATAAGCATCGAAAAAATATGAACAAGGCCCATAAAATATATGTAGCCGATTATCAATTTTCCTTGTTTTTAGGGTTTTTGATTGTGTTTTAATTTAAACAATTTTTATGGAGTGCATGGATATTTTTACCACGTCTCATATTAATCTTAGAACATATAAAAATTACTTTGTTGAATAATTAACAAGTGAAAAGGAGCAGAACAATTCTTTCTTCTCGGTTTGGAATAATCGAACAACTAAAAATCCAACCTTCGAACCAAGCTATCCCAGCCACACCCACTATTTTTCTAACCTTACTTGGATATGAGAGAACCCACGAAATTATTCAAGAACCCCCAAGAGGTATGATCCGTCGTTTGGGATTTTTGTGGTGTTTTTAGGGTTTTGAAAAATGTATAAAGTGTGGAAATTAAATTGAATCTGTGTATAGGGAGGGGGTTGAGTGATTTTCGGCCCATAACTGATTTGCAAACCATTTCCAAGTATATCATGCTATTATCTTTAATTTATGCATTTAAATCATTAAAATGTGTACACAAAAATGTATTTCGGCCCAATTCCAACAAAATAAATGTGTCAAGTATTTTTATGGAATCTATAATATTATAATGTTCATATAAAAAAATTATCGTATGTCATAGGTTGTCAATTATTAAGTGTTTGTGATTTATTTGGTGTTTATAAGTGTTTTATTGAAATTTTTAAATATCAAGGGCATTTTAGTAATTTCACTTATTATGGAATTTGTGGGTTTTACAACTATTCCCCCCTCAAAAGAATTTTCGTCCGCGAAAATGAATGAAGAAATAGGTAACGAAACAAACGAGAGTCTACCAGATTACACAGGAAGATGGGGGTAGCTGGCTCGCATAGACTCCTCGGTCTCTCAGGTAGCCTCACGTGGTGGATGGTTCTTCCAAGAAACTTTAACAAAATGAAAAACTTATTTCTCATGACTCTCTCCTGTCTATCAAGAGTTTGCAAGTGACATATATGGTTGAATATGATCAAAAGGGTATAACACCATATGTAGAGAATGATAATTGTATCTTCTGGAAAGTTCATATGAGATACGAACAGAATTTCAAGTCAAGTTAACTGTATTGAGCAGTAGAGATCTCTTCAAAGAGTTTGAAATTGGTGACAGTTGTATCGAGGTCAACAGAATGCAAATCGAAAGTTTCAAGTTTTTCCAATTATCTAACGAACGAATGCAGAGTAACCGCGTAGGCAAAATGAACCTAAAGTCTCACAAATCGCAGAAAAATCAACGGAGATCAAATTCTAAACTTCTTAGATACTCCCCAAGATATCCTATGACCACAATAAGTGCACGTTATATGATGTAAGTATTATCACGTTGGTCAGGCGTCATAATACTAGCATCATATAAATATGCCCTCATGATGGTCATACTTTATCACGAGTCGTAAACAAACAAGCCAACCTTAGTTCACCTATTACTTCTATCATCCCAGGGGTCAACCAAAATCAAGCATCATAACCAAGAGGAACATTCAATAACAAAACAGCGGAAGTCTCAATGAATAATTAGAGGAAAACAAAACTACTCACAAGAGTAACGGAATTCTAACATATCAACGATTAAGGTACGTCGTCTCAAAAGCATCAATTTTCCCAAAATTCGTCAAACTTTCCAAAACAAGACCAATATCAAGCATACGCAGAATGAACATGGAACAGAGATGATATTGGAGAACCTAAATCATCCAAGGATCACATTATCAGATAACGAAACTCAAGAAATTAACGAGAGTGGACATTAGTCACCATTAACTTCATCCTTCACAGAGTCAACTCATCTAAACAACAAAATGGTTTGTTCCAAAACTTCCCATTCAAAACTTCAAATCACTTCAAGTTCAAGAAATTTGTCTTCTTTTGTCTATCAAACTGGGAGTGAAACAAAACTGTGAACTTGAGTCTGATTCATCAAGCCTTCTGCGGTTCTTCTTGGAATGCGATGGAGTAATGTGAATTCTTGACACGATCTTTAAATCTCTTCCTCATCCAGTCTGCTTCCGCTCTTAATTCATCTTAGTACAACCAAGATGAATAGGGAAGTGAGACTGTACGTCTTCATCAGCTCCATGTTCGCCACTTTGACTAGCTCTTGTTCCCTGCATCGCCAACACTTTTGCCTTGTAAGGAGTGTCTTCACCCTTCATGGTAGCCACTGTTGTTGTCGATTCCAGGTCAGGCAGTGAAGTTAATCTTCGCATAAGTTCCTAGTTGACGCAAATTGGTAATCATCTTCCAAGATTCTTATGTAAGATTCGAAAGACTAGCTTTTTAAATTTATTGTCGGTCTTGATCACTTGGTGATAGTTTCAGATCTTACGAAATTTAAAGAGATATTCTAATCAAAGAGCACCGTGGTCCAACAATTTTCAATCTCCCAAAATGCACAAGTGGTCGCCAAGTTTCTAACAAGGTACAAAATGGTTTCCATGTTCTTGCTCGTCTTCGAATGTACTATTACGCCATACAATGACTGTTTTTCCAAGTACTCACGAGAAAAACGCTGTTTATCAGATTCACAAGATGGTCAGAGCTTTAGCTAATACTATTAGCGTCACTAATCGTCATAGTAATCGTCACGAATACGGAAAGCAATTTCAAAAATAACCTCAACTCATAACTCCATTTCAGAACCTACCACAATGCCATACTACACAATTCTTCCAAATATGCATGAAAACATAATCTTACCATATACAAGGGAATAGTTGACGTGATAGCCAATACAATCGGAATCGTTAACTTATTATTACGAATACAAAAACAACTTCAATATCATCTTAAGGAACCTTCACATTCACCCCATGTAGTCTTTCCTCTTCTTCACCAATAAAACTGATATACTTCACGGGCTTACTCTCGGTTAGTAAACTTATTTCTTTGAAGTTCTTTCATTTGTTTCTTCAGTCTTTCAAGTGAAGCCATCGGAGACGGATTTTCAATGGTAGGTCAAGATCATATCAAAGGTAAACGGAATTATATAACAACTACATTTGCTAAACCAGGCGGATAATTCACGAATTAGGATCAAGTGTAAGGTTTGTCAAAAGTATTTAGGCAGACAAGTTAACCTTTCAAGGAGGTTGGGATTTTGTTCAGCTTTTTAGCCCAAATGTGCCTCACTGCGAATATGAACATTGTATTGTTGCCAAAGTGATACGCGTGGAATACTAGTTGCTAACATCATCAATGGAATCAAATAGAATAATGAGAAGTATCCGAAAGTAACGGAATCTATCAGGTCAATTAATTTAGGATGCAAAACCATCGTGCCA
>JARVZY010007580.1:0-22682 GCA_030686995.1 Artemisia argyi | reverse complement strand
CCTAGTACACCCCTCCGAGCCTATCTTTTCGTTTCTAACTTTAAGCATCTTACTTAAAGGAAGAATTTGTTACACCCCACTTAAATGTACAACCAAATCGCCTTAGCCCTTCCGTGTATGCGCTCATTTTTAGTGCATTATTGTTATTTGTTAAACCCTAAGTTAACTATCTAATTGATTACATGGTTGCTAAGTCGAGTCATATCCTTGTACATATTGTTTTGGGACGATTGGGACTAATGGGTAAAGTACTTATTTTATGAAGTAATGGGGAAGAGCATAATATTATTACCCCCGTATGTACGTTAATCTTAAAAGTACTCCGAGTGTTTTGATTTTCTTAATTCGAGTCATTAGTTTAGTTTATTGTAAAAGTATGTAAAAAATCAAGTGTAAGGGGAATTTACATTCCCTATGATGTATTATTTTGGATGGTAGGGTAAGAGTGTATGCAAAAAAAAAAAAAAAAAAAAAAAAAAAAAAAAAAAAAAAAAAAAAAAAATCAGAAAAATCAAGAAAAAGAAAAAAAATAGAAAAAAACATACGGACTACTATCCCTTTTTATTCTATGTTCATTTTATGTTTTTGTTATTTTTCATTTATTAGCTTAAGTCGAGTCTAGTCTTGGCTTAGCAACGCCATATTGTACATGTAATTAACCAAGATTGTTAACTCGCCACCAGTAAAACTTCCTTTATCCAACAAAACCGTGTATTTCATATCCCTACACCTAACGTTACAACCCTTTAAAAGACATCTTTGATAGTTTATCCTAGGTGCTTACACCATGTGGTGGAGGTTTGATCCTCTCCCAAGCCTATGGTAATCTATTTTGCTATGACAGGTAGTGAGAGATATCTTCCGTTTCCATATTGTAATTTATACTTTATTACACCCGAGAGATGTGAGTATCTAAACACTATTTGTGAGGTGCTAGTGTATGACCTCCGTGCTTGTCTATTGGTCTTTAGTGGAACGATTATTTGTTGTAATTACTTTTATAGTAGTGTTAAATGACCCCTGACTTGTATTTTGACTAGAATAAAAGCGCATTTGCTTGAGGACAAGCAAATCTCAAGTGTAAGGGTATACGATGAGGCAAAAAATGAACCACTTTTAGGGGGTCATTTAAGCCCGGAATTGAATTTATTTGATCAAATATTGCCATAAACTGTTCCTTTTGTGATTTTAGGCACTTTGGGAGTGAAATCTGGAAAAGGAAGCAATTCGGACGTTTTTGGAGCATAAAAGTGAAGAAAACGCCAAAGTCTTAATTTTCCTTGCTGGGAACAGTAGGTGACGGCGTCAAGAAGGAATTTCTGACGGCGTCAAGAGTAATTTCCATGACAACCCAGTACAGAATTGACGGCGTCACAAGGTAGGGCGTCAAGAGTAAAATGCATGACGGCCTGGAAACACGTAACACATGACGGCGTCAAAAGTAGATCAAGGTAGTCCGAGAAGTATTTTGGCGGCGAGATGACGGCGTCACAAGATTTGTCTTGACGCCGTCAGACCCTATTTCCTATATATAGTTTTCTAATTTTCACATTAAAAGAGAGAAGTTTTGGAGAAACCCTAAGTACGAACTTGGTACGAATTTTACAGGTTTTTCAAGGGTTCTAAACCCTTGATCCCTTTCATGCGTAATTGAGATAAGTATTCTTTTAATTCAATCAATATGTCTATGTGTTGGTTGTCTATATCTTGTTCTTATCTTAATTCTACCATGCTAGGCTAGATCTATCTTGTGTTTGCTTGGATCTAATGAAACCTAGATGTTAATTATGTGTTGATTACTTGTTTATGGTTGTATTGGATGAATGATTTCGATGTTAGGCTTAAGAAAACTGGCAGATCTCCAATTGGTAACATGCTTGAACGTCTTAGGAAACATGAACTGACGTGCACTAGGTTTTATTGGTTGTATTTAATGCATGAGTAAATTCTAATGATCCCATGTTAGGAGCTTCTTAGCCGGCTCGACATAGGAGTGAAGTAGGCACTCATATGATTGGGGAATTAAGTGCGCCACCCCATGAATGGTAATAAGGAATACAATCCGTCATCCACGCAACTATAACAAGTAATTAACGTGTAAAAGATATCTAGGGAGTAGTGAAATCTAAGTAAACACATTTTCTCCACTTATTGCTCACAACCTTAGTATAATTTAGTTTATTTTCATTTCTAGTATTTTATTTTGATTGCATCTTTAGTATTGGGTTAGTTGACTAGCAACTAATTCCGCCCAAATCCTTCAAACCCGAGAATTTTACTTGCTTTCTAAAAAATATAAAAAAATACAAAAATAATCATCCCTCATCTTTTGAACTAGTATTTAGGTTTTCTAATCCTAGCGACACTATTCCTAGCTGAACGATCAATCCCCCGGTACTTGTCACTATACTATACTACAACGATCAGGTACACTGCCTGGTGGGGGTTGTAAGCTTCTCAAGATCCCTTGAGAGGTAAAGCCTGGTGCGATTCCCACGTATCATAAGACTTCTGCTGATGCTTCTAGGAAGGAAACTTTTCCTGATCCTATGCCAGATGTGGGCACTCATGGTACATCAGCAGATATACAAGTTGAATGTCCAGATGTTTCTACTGACAAGCCTTCTGTTGCTTCTGAGACTGCTTCACTTAAGGAAGATAAAGGAAAGTCCATCTTGGTTGACTAGGACATTCCTTCAAGAGTGAAGTCAAAAGTGGAACTTGCTAATGAAAAACTTAGTGAGCTTGCTGCTGCACAAATTGCAAGCTAAAGAGGATGCTGCATCTACAAAGGTTCAGTTGGATATGAAAGCCTCAGAAGCACTTGCTATGAAAATACAAGCTGATTTGGATAAGATGGGAACTCCATTTACTAGTACTTTGCCTGCTGAAAGAAAAAAGGAACTAGATGAGATTGCTAAGACTCTTTCTGCAGAGCAATGGGAAAATTTGGCTGAACAGGCTGCTACTAAGCCTAATTTGGGTGAATCTGTGCTTGGAGTTAATAACCCTGACTTTGTCCAGATGATGGTTGAAAGAGGTAAGTTGCAGAGACAACAGGAGGAAGAGAGAAAAGCTAAACATCTCAAGGAAAGACCTTGGACAAAGGCAGAAATCAAGAAATATATGAGGCAGTTTGTCAAGAATCAAGGATGTTCTATGTTTGGGTCAGGATGGACTCAAAAGAAGGTTTGGGGATTTTCAGATAAACAGCTCACTTTCTATTATGACAAAATCATTTCCAATCTTCATTCCTCTAGTATAAATGTCCAAGATGTCTTAGAGAAGAGGGGCAGACTTTTGGATGGGCCTGTTGCTAAGAGAACTAGGCTCAATGATTCTGCTGATTAGCCTACTGAACCCACTGATTCATCTTTTGTTGGTCAGGAGAAAGTGCATTCTCCCTCAGTGTTAACTCAGATGGACACTTCTACTGATGCTGATCCTTCTAATGTTGTTCCAGACCCTATTCCTACTGAAGCTTCTCATTCTGCTGGAGTTTCTCATCCTGATACTACTGAAGCTCAACCTGCTACTACTGAAGCTCAACCTGATGTTTCACATGATGCTTCAGCAGATGCTCCAATAGAAGTCCCTGATGATCCTTCAGCAGATGTTCCTGCTGATGCTTCAGCACAAGTTACTCCTGATGCTTCAAAACCAGTTCCTAAAGAAGAACCTGCTGATGGTCCTTCACTTCCTGCTACTACTGGCACTAGGAGAAAAACTAAAGCTATAAAGAGGAAGGCTTCTAAGGATACATCATTAGAGGATAGTACCTTCATTGATTATGATTCTGATGATGGGCAGGATCCTGTTGATTGGGAGAAAGTTGTTAAATGGGAACTTGTTGATTCTCTGCTTGGTCAAGGACAAGTGAATGTCATTCATAGACAAGATGGCTCTACCAAAACATTTACTTTTCTGAGCCAAATCTTACACATGGTGGACAAGCAAGATCTTCTCTCACTTTATGACTGGGTTATCACTTATTATCAAACTCATTCCCCTGAAGGGATTAGAATGTATTTGATGGGAGATTTACAAATTCTTTGTGATTCTTATCGTGGTGATTCTGGTGTGAAGTTTCAAGTATGGAAAGGTCAGAAGACATGGGTGGTTGATTATTGGAAGTTCTTTCCTCTTTCTAATGTTCATATGATTATCACAACCACTGGCAAGACCTTATACTGCTGGGCTGGTGTACTTTATCCAATTACCATGGAAGTGATGCATCTCATGCTGGAGGCAAAACTCTTTGTTCCTCTGGATATGACTGAGAATGATCTTCATCTTGCTGAACAATTGATAAGGTTCATACGAAGAAGTATCTTGACTAAGCAGGAACTGAAAACTAAGTATGGTATTCAAATGGAATCATATCTGCAATGAGCTGGTCTTGGTATGGTATTTTGTTGTATTTTTATTTCTTTTCTTTTAGTTAAGTAAAAAAAAAAAAAAAAAAAAAAAAAAAAAAAGAAAAAACCTAACAGATTTGTATAGTTTTGTGTATGTTGTATGCAGGTTTGGTGTTGATTCTTATCACACTTTCTCTGGTTATCAACTTACCTGATGTTGACTATTCCATCAAAAATTTGGCTAGTCCAAAGGGTACAACTTTGGTAAAGACTCATCAAATCTGTTGATAGCTGTAATAGTTTGCTCAAAACCATAGGGTTCTCAACTCACCCATGCTTTATTGCTGAGAGTTGAAATGGTTGTCAATTGACCATGGATTTTTCCTTTCTGGATTCCAAATAATTGGCTAGCCCACAAGAGTATGGCTTGTGGTAAAGGCAGTGGAAAACCATATTTGGTATTCAATTGACCAAGATGATTTTTCATCAATAATTGACTAGTCCTGAGCAAACGGCTACAGGTAAAGACTTTTCAAATCCGTTTATAGCTGATGATTTGCTAAAAATCATATTCTTTGGGTCATCAGTGTACCATAGTTTATTAACTGAGAACACTTGGTTACTCCAGTAGTGATGCCTATTGGTAAAGAGACATCAAATCCATTATTTTCAATGATTCACCTCTCACAGGAGTTAACACACCTAGATGTGATGAGAATAGTATGAAACTAATCTGTTTTGATGTACATTTAGTCATGTGTTGCTGCAAAGAATGGAGTTTTCACATAATTGTTGATCATAGAGATTCTACTTATGAAGATTCTTTGCTGCTGATGTTCATCCTTAATCCTCTTGTTTGTGCTATTGGCGATCTATCAAGAAATCTTGAACTTAACTATGTCAAATTCAAGATTAGGGGAGGATTGTAAGGAATTATTGAAGTTACTGTTGACGGATACTGCTGACAGGTTCCTGCGGAAGCTTACAGTGTTTCTGCTGATGAATGGTTCCTGCGGATGTATAGAGATCCTACGGATAGAGTTAATCCGTGGATAGAATTTATGTAATTTAGGACAAGATATGTAGAATATCTTTTATTAGTTTATTATTATTCGTTTCTTGTTAGAAAGGTTAGGGTTTCCATTAGTATATATAAGGAACCCTAGGTCATTGTATTATGTACGAGTTTCATAACATTATTAGTTAAAGTATATTGATCTATAGAAGATCAAGTTTAGTATACAAGTTTGTTTTTATATTCCGCAATAACTACAAGCTCTCAGAGATTATCTAACTTAGTCTTACTAGTGATTACATTAGTAGGCTAACAATCTATTGGCTCGAGATCTATCAAGGTATAGATCCTAACAGAGATGATGGGGTAGAAACCTTAGCTTGCCTTGCATTCCAAGCTAACTAATCCTAGTTCTAGTCTACCACCTAAGCTAATTACAAAGTACACTTAAGTCCCTAATCTATATTTAAGTTACTACTAATATTTAACAATTTCCACCTTAGGAGTAACACTTAAACATAACCGATACTCAGCATCTTTTCCTCGTGCTGGAACCTCAGACCGGGGACCACCTTGTTGACTAGGCATTGTACTTCAGTAATTTTCCGTGATTAGCTTCGATAGACTCCTTCACTTTCTTCTTTTCAGCATCACTACTCTCTGCACCCTTTTGACCAGGTACTCTGGGTACCGTAATGTCTGCCTCCACCTTTATACCAGGGTGTACATTTTCCTGCTCATTTACCAAGCAGCCCGTGTTTGACTTTTCTTCATGTTGCTTGTCCTCCAACTTTCTTTGAGCCACTACAGCATCATCGTTACTAACATGAACATCCTCAGCTTCACGATTCCCCTGAGCTCCCTGCAGTTCCACCTCAAACCAAACACGTTCATCAACCTGTACTCAATGGACTCATGTTTTAACACCAGGACCAAGTTGTTTGAACCCAACTTGTTTATGACCAAGTTGTTTGAACCCAACTTGCTTATGACCAAGTTACTTGAATCCAACTTGTTTTGAACCTCCATGCTTTTGTATACCAAAGTCATCACTTTTGCTTCAAAAGTATACACACAGTTCTCTTTCCTGATCCCAGTCATCATAACCCGACAACCTTTGATCACCTTGACTCTACTAATCTGCATCTTCACAGTATAACCCTCTTTTTCAAGAGTACCCAATGAAATCAAGCTTTTTCTTAACCCTGGAACATACCTGACATTTTCCAATATAAAGCTTGACCCATCATGCAACTGTATCTTCACTTTTCATGTCCCTTTGATAGTGCATTGCCTGTTATCACCTAACTCAACCGAACCACCCTCAACATCCTTGAAGTCATACAAGAAGTCCCTCCTAGGTGTCATATGATAAGACCCACCTGAATCCATTACAAATTCAGTCATCTCATCTTTCCTGACTACCAACAAGGCTTCTTCAAAGTAGGCGTTACCATCATCATCAGAAGAATTAGAATCCTGATCATGCTTACCCTTCTTGACAAACCCACTTAACTTCTTCATTGGACATTTTCTCTTCAGATGATCCTCTGAATGACATATGAAGCACTTGAGTTTACTAGTTCCTCCCCTTGACTTAAACCGTGAACTTCCACAAGAATGAGCTTTCCTTGAATGATCTGACCCTACCCTTACATATTACCCGTCACCAGTTTCTTCCTTTGTGCCTTCAGTTCTTTTCTTCAACTCCCTTGAATTCAGAGTTGCAGGGACATCCTCCATTGTCAATGATTCCCTCCCATACAACAATGTTTCCAGAAAGTTTCATAAGATGATGGAAACGACGTAAGTAACATAAGTACCTGATCCTCATCCTCAATCTCGATATCAATATTCACCAAATTAGGTATCAACTTATTAAACTCATCTATATGATCACCCAATTTCGTACCTGGACTCATATAGTACGTATACAGCTTCTTTATCAGATACAGTCTGTTTGCTAAGGACTTAGTCATATACAGACTAGTCAACTTTGTCCAAATTCCTGCAGCAGTTGTTTCCTTGGTAACTTCCCGTAAAACCCGGTCTCCCAAGCATAAAATCAAGGTACTGTATGCCTTCTTCATCAAAGTAGCTTTTTCTCCTGCTTCCATGTTCGCGGGTAATGTCTCTAATGCAGCATCACATCCCAGCTATACCATTAAAGCACGCATCTTTATTTGCCATAACCCGAAGTCATTCTTCCCATCGAATTTCTTGATATCAAACCTAGTTATAGAACTAGTCATTCTTCTTATATCTTGCTAAAAACCTTGTCAAGTTGTTTCTTAACCAACTTTACCGACAAGCCTCATAAGCCGTGTGCAATATTCCTCTTGTTGCTATAAACCCTTCTTACAAATCGAATTAATTAGAATAACCCTAAACCTTCGATTTCGAACAAGCAACCGGATCATTAACTTGAAACCCAAGCAAACCACAATTAAACTTGAACCACAAGAAAAATAAACTGCAACAACAAATAACCTTCGTACTTATTGTTTTTTATAAAATAAAAAACTATAAACTGAAGTTGATTAAAAAAATCAAAAGACCCTTGACGACTGCAAATAAAAAAAATTAACATGCATGTATACATGCATGCATGTACACATGCAAGCATGCACAAAGAATATAACCCTTTTGTCGTTTCTATTTTTGCAAAACAACCTTCGAAATTAGACGCGAACCTTCTTTTTCCTCTCGTCACCGATCGCTACTCCAAAGACCGATTCAAACCCGAAACTGAACCTCGATACCTCGATCTAGCACTCGATCTTCAGAGACCACAACTAACCTATGGCTCTTGATACCACTTGTTGTATAAACTTCTACAACAAACCTGAAGTTCAATCACAGAAAGCTAGATCGCTAGCTGTATCGAGCACAAGTAGCAAACACGAAAGACTACAAAGAACCGACAAGAATATTCACACGATATACCCTCGTACCAAACCTTAATTAAATAACCTAATAAAGATATTACAACGAGGAAGAAGAATGAATAACTAGCATCCCCTCATCTCCATTTATAGAGATTAAGGGGTCGAAACCTTAGCTTGCCTTGCACTCCAAGCTAACTAATCCTAGTTCTAGTCTACCACCTAATCTAATTACAAAATACGCTTAAGTCCTTAATCTATGTTTAAGTTACTACTAATATTTAATAGAATATAGCAAAGGATGCCATAGAAAGCACAATAGTATATTTACGGGTGCCTAAGAAACGCACCAAGATTTTATGTATGTGTGCCTAAGCGATGCACCAAAAGGAGCTCCGATTATAGCATATAGGTGGTCATATGAGATTGGATTAGAGATCTCTTGTATGGAGCATGTCAAGTAAAATTGACTGTAGGAACATATGAATTATTTATGTTGCCTTATTGTAACATAGGCTTATAGGGTGATCCTATGTAGGGTTGTAAACTCGGGAATGAGAGCCGCACATGTGTACCCGTCGCCTATAGAAGGGAATTCTGACATTGTAGCAAACCGATTAGATATACGATATGATAGTAGCTTTCAAATATGTGGTTAATCCTTGGGATTGTAGCTATGGATTTGCCACGGGTTTTTGCCCGTCGCTAATCAGTGAGAAAATTGATAGCTAATCTGTTTGAAAATGTAGTCAACAAAATTAGTGGGTAAATAGTCTTTAATCTGTGTAAAAGTAACGAAAGATTTCTCATGGAAATCTTGTCAACAAATTATTGTGTAATCTGTGGTAAATTTGCCACAGATTGCTTATGAAAATCTTCCTAACAAATTGGTGTGTAATATATCGCTAATCCGTGGGAAATTTCCGATAATCTTTTTCAGGGGAAAATTTTAGTGAGAAAAAGCAGTTTAAGTTTATGTAGTAGTGATATACGGTACCAAAGACCCCTTTACTACCAATGGAAGAATTGAAGCGTCATTGAGATCACCAGCTGACTATGAATTGAGATATTGATAGAATGATTCTACACCAAATGGATTATTGCTTTGGGAGTCTTAAATGAAGAAAAGAATTAGACTACCAAGCTAACAAGGACGGTTTTGGTTAATATAAGGTGGCCACTAAGTGGCAAGTTTTTGCCTTACAACTCGAAAGACGTTTTTTCAGAACGCTCAATACCTATTTGCACATCGAGAGATGTCTTCCCCAATGGGAAGACCTAGATAAGTACATGAAGATTGGGATGATTGACAACCAAGATTGGCGGCAGCCGGCAAGGGCGTTGAGATCATGAAAGGTTAACCGATGCCAAAAAAACATACTTTTGATGAAGTTCATCTTGAGACCGAATGCTAGATAAAAACACTAAAGATATTTACTGCAACTGAACTTTAAATCAAAGTTCGAAACTATTAATGAATCTGAACAATATTTGAGGTTTGATCTCCCTTATGATTTTTTGGAACCGAAAAGAAAATTGTGTCCCTTAATTGTCTAATAATTAGGATAGCTTTCAGTAAATACAATTGTCCAGAAAATGTTTAATTTGAGGATATTTGTTTGAACTTTTCACAAATATGTTCTATTAAGTTAATTAAGACTCAAGTTAACTATGTTTTATTATATTTAATTATAACCATCGTGGGAGCATGACAATTAGCATGTTTATCCGTTAAACTTACAAGTTACATAAAAATAATGTCACCAAAAGTATTCCACTAGGAATTATTCTCATGACTCCTTCGTAATAAATTACTTATTGCTTTGCTTTTAAGATTCTCTCAATTTTTTTTTTTTTTTTTTTTTTTTTTTTTTTTTTTTAAGGCATAAATCATAGCTGAAATGAAAAGGTATTGTATATTTTAACATTTCCTAAATGTAATTATTAATTAAAAATATATTCATATAGCAACCAACAAATAGAAACATATCTCACATAGTATGGCATGGATATCGTTATGTTACAAGTCATTTGTAAGAGCATCTACAATGCTTGAATTTTGAAAAGCTTTTTATCATTTAATTTTATTATTATTTTAATATGAAAAAGTCATTCCAATTAATGCTTCAAAATGTTTGTATAGAATAATGCTTCAACCGCCTGGCATACTCCAAGCTATTTTAAAAATCTCTTTAAAAAGTCCAAGTTTGCAATGCAAAAAAGTCTTTGAAAGACTTTTTAAAACAGTAAAAACCTTTTGCAAAAACCCCTTGTTGCTGATGCTCTAAGAGATTGCTATATATATATATATATATATATATATATATATATATATATATATATATATATATATGTGTGTGTGTGTGTGTGTGTGTGTGTGTGTGTGTGTGTGTGTGTGTGTGAAGAATTTTAAGAGAAGAAAAGAAGAAATGTGCTTCCCAATATTTAAATCCATCTGATAAACCCGACACCAATTAACAACTTCGGGGAAGAAATTTTATTTCACATGTTACTGAATTTTAAGGCTAGCTGTGACGCTGTCTCATTGACATCAAGAAGTAAACACCTTTCGACCACTTATACAAGCTAACAACAAGGTTGACGAGGGACCAATTCCATCAATGTGTTGAGTTTGAAAATCCTAACACCTCACGTCAAAGAAAATATATCGCAGCGAGAGGAATTGAACTGTACCAAAGAGAACAATAATGCTTGTTGGTGTTTACGTTTATAATTTATTGTTACTTGGAAAAAAAAAAAAAAAAAAAAAAAAAAAAAAAACCCGCAGTTGACATCGCATCTATTTCCGATAGAACGTTAGCATATAACTTGCATCTATTTTAAGCATTTAGAAAAGATCAAAAGCATGATCTACTCCTTCCATGCCAAATAAATGTCCACTTTGCAAATTAAAAAGAGTTAAATAGGCACAGATGTAAAAGTGAACATATACTTTATTGTTTTCTAATTTCATATCTCTTTTTTGTCAATACAATAAACTTCACGAACATTTAGAACTGATATGAAAATTGCGATACATACTCTTTCCAGATCACATCACATCAAAACAAGTTGCCAATCTTTTAGTATCAATTTGCCAATCTAAATAACTGTCTTCTGCTTAATGTATCGTATCACCCATCTATATATACTCAAAACTTATATCCCAAGTTAAAATACATTGATATTATTAATAAACCCTAAAAAAACAACTCCCTCCTTTGGCGAATATTGGCGATCTGCGATTCATTCTTTCCCTTAATCGTTAATTAATTCTAAGTGACATATGCTTTGTCTTTTAGTTATTAATTGCCTTGAGGGTTTTATACTTTACATGCAAATCGCATATCGCATATCGTCTTTCTTTTGTTTTTTTTTAAATCACTATTAAAGTTTACTTGTCTTTGAGCTATTAATCCCTAACTGACTTTTTTGAGTTGGTCGTAGGGTTCGGATTATTTATTATAGTGATTCTGGTGCTTATCTGTTGATTGGTGTTGGCCGTTGAGTGGGTTTTCTTGGATTGATTGTGTTAACAGAAGTTTGCACATGGTATAGATATGGAGAGAGGGTTTTTGGATTCGGGAGGGAGGGGAAGTAATCATAAGAAAAAGAAGACGAGTTCGAACATGGATAATGGTGGTGATGCTTTTGTTGAACAAACAACCCCTTACCAAGTGACGTACGTGAACATGTTCCTGAACAAGTGAAGCCGGTTTCACTTGATTCGTATGCTAAGGATGCTAGTGTTCCAATGGTTGATGTTGATGTTTTAGATGATAATGTGAACAAGGGTAACGATCAGGTTGTTTTGGATGATTTGGAGCAATCCTCTCATGGTTCAAAACAGCCTAATGTGGAGCAATTAATTGCTAATGCGAATAAGAAGTTTGATGAAGCAATAAATAAAATTGATAGTGATTTTGCCAATATGGCTTCATCTTCTGAGTTGAACAATTCGAGTGGTAGTGGGCTTAGTTCTAATGCACCCAAGGTTGATACTACTAGTGGTAATGGAGTTAAGTCGGTTTCTTATGTGGGTGTTGCTTCTAATGAATCCCAGAAAAACGTGTCTAATTTTCGGAGGTTAGAATGCAGCAAAAAGAAGGATGATGTTGACCTTTCAGTCCCGTTGAAAGTAGTGGAAGAGGTGAACATGAGGTTTGAGAATACTCTTTACGGATACTTCCTTGGTCAACGCCTGGCTTTTCCTGTTGTTGATTATTATGTTCGCAATTCGTGGTCTAAGTATGGTTTACAAAAGGTTATGATGAATGCTAAGGGGTTCTTTTTCTTCAAGTTTAACTCGAAGAAAGGTGTCGATGATGTTCTTGATAATGGTCCTTGGTTGATTCGTAATGTTCCTATTATTCTTAAACCATGGACATTGAACACAAACTTGCTTAAAGAGGATTTGACTAACATTCCGGTGTGGGTTAAATTCCATGATGTTCCTTTAGCTATGTTCTCTGATGACGGGCTTAGCCTCCTTGCTACTGTGATTGGGACGCCCAAAAGGTTAGATGCATTTACTAGTCAAATGTGCAAGGAATCTTGGGGCCGGAGTAGCTTTGCTAGGTGTATGATTGAAGTAAAGTCGGATGAGGTACTAAAGGACAGTCTCACTGTTGAGATTCCTCTACTTGATGGTACGGGTTCGACTATAGAGATGATCCGGGTTGAATATGAGTGGAAACCGCCTCGCTGTGATAAATGTAAGGTATTTGGTCATAATTTGAATGAGTGCCCTAAGGTTGTCATTCCGAATGCTCAACCTACTAAGAACACAAGTGATGGGTTCCAGCCTGTTAACAATAAGAAGAAGGGAAAGCAAGTTGGTTCGAATCCAGGTCGAGGAGGTTTTACCAAACCTGTGGTGGGTAAGCGTTTTGAATATCAGCCCAAAAAGACTCTTCCAGAACCAAAGAAAGATAATGTCAGTAAGAAGAAAGCTTCTGATGTGGCTAGTACGAGTGGTATCAAGATCACTACCTCTAATCAGTTTGATGCTCTTAATATGGATGATACTGATGGATTTGGTAGTCCTAAGGTTGTTACTAACATGGATGTAGATGCTGGCAGTATAAGGGAAGTTAATAATGATGCGTCAGTTAAGACTGGTACTACATCACAAGTCCCTCTTGTGAGTGATATGCAAGAACCACTTGTGAGTGATTCAATGGGAACTATGGAAGGTGGATCTACTCCTATTGCTGAGAAAATTAGTAAGCTTGAAGAGCTACTGATCGATGGGAAAGCTATTCTTGTGGATGATGCTGGTCATCCTATTCCGTCTACCTCTGTCACTAAGAGGACTAACCCATTTTCGAAGGTGGGTGTGGTTGAGGTTTCTGAAAGCGATGAGGATGAGGTTCTTAACACGTTCAACGAATCAGCAAATCTTTTTGGTGGTGGTCATGAGCGTGAAGATGAGTATGACTTTGATGATTATTCGAAGCACACTTATGATCTTCCAGGGGAATTGGATGCTCTTAATGCCATTTATGGTGTTAATTTCCAAAGTCGTAGGAAGTAGTTTATCTTTTGTTAACGTCACTACTATCATGTGATTAATGGCTTTTTTTCTTGTTTTGAATATTGGAAGTATCTTGTTATGTAAGCTTTTCGCCTATGTAACGGGCTGAGATATGGGATTCACCCATATCCGTTGTACTTAAACGTTTTTTGGAGTAATATATTTACCGGGTCGTTGACCTTTTACCCAAAAAAAAAAACTTATATCCCAGGTTTCACCCATCCTTAAGCTTCTTAATTAACATTTCAAAGTTTCATACACACCTCATTTATGGAGAGCAAGGCGGTTGGGTTTATCGGAGTTGTGGCAGTGCTCGGAATAATATCAGCAGCTGCGGGTTTTGCGGGGGAGGCCACAAGGGTTAAGGTGACAATTAGAATTATAATTTGGAAAAGCCTTCCTATGGTTTGTCCAATTTGACACCTAACATTATTATAAGAAGCTATTAACATCAATCATGTATTAAAGTCCTAAAGTCTAACGAAACCATCATATTCGGCAAACTTTTTGCATGATTCATGCCTAAGAGGGATGGATTTCGTGAGAGTTTTGGCCTCTTAGGGATGATTCATGAAAATAGTTTCTAATAAGGATAGTTTTTGCTAAAATGAACAAACCAAAGAATAAATTTTGAAGCTTACTCTTTAAGTATTTAAACCGTATCCAAAATTTTATAACCAGATACATGTTTTGGGTGTATATGCATGCAGCCTACCGAAGTTTATTTCACACGAACGGGTTGTCATTATCCTAGCAGTCCTGCTCTCGCATTTGGAATCATATCAGCCATTTTCGCAATAATTACACAAGCTTATATAAGTGTAACATTTGGTGGATGTAGGTGTTGTCGAGATGATCCAAATTCTACCCCGATTTCAAAGCTTCTTTCGGTTTTATCATGGTATATAGCTAGCATCAATCTTCTTTGTTTTCTTTTCATCAAGAATGTTATTACCCTAACATATAAAAATTATTTACCGTTGAACATACAGGGTTGCTACAGTTATAGCTGTAATTCTATTGTTCACAGCTGCTGGACTTAACAATAAAGAAGGTGGACAGGTTGATTCATATGGTAATATTACATGTTATGTTGTGAAGCCTGGAATCTTTGCATCAGGGGCAATTTTAGCTCTTTTAAGTGCCGTGTTCGCAATTTCTGCTTATGTTACCGTTAGTGAAGGACAACAAACAACAACATATCCTCCAGTTGGACTTCCGATGGGTGCTAGTTTCGATCCAGAGAAAAATCCAGTGCCATACCCTCCTCGATATTAAGATGAAAGATGAAGTGGTCAGCCCATCGATTAATTTTAATCGATGGAGCCTGCAAGAGTGGCAACATCAGCATCAGAGTGAGACAAATGACTTTTACGTGTGTTATTTACCTTTAATCTAATTGTTAACTTGATTTGAGGAGTTTACTTTTTGTGAAACCCTTGTTGCGGAGAAAAAAGAATGCTGCAAGGTGGTGTTTTGATACATTTGTTCGAATGTTACGTTTGTCTTTTTCCTTTTCAGTTTTAACACTATTTTTTTCGATTTGTATATTTGAATATATGTTTTGATGGTGTGAAGTACTTTTTTTGAGCAAGATGGTGCGAAGTAGAACTCAAAGTTTCATTTGCAATCTTGTAGTTTTGACGTATCTTTGTAAGTTATTAAGTTTTAATTTTTTGTTTTGGAAAACCGAGATAAAGCATTTATTTTATGGGGAGATCTGTATTTATGATAGAAATTACTTGCCTATCAGTAGTGTCATACTATTACTAAATCTATAATTCTTAACAAAGTTTCCACGGCCTAATATGTTCTCATGAAATCTTACAATCTTTTTCATACAAATTAATTACACCACGAGTGTTTTCTGGTCTCAAATACATGTAAGCATATAAAGTACAAGTCATTCAGACCCGTGCGTTACACATAATTAAATGTATCAGGTGTTCATAGTGTAATGTTCAGCACTAATTTTCGTCATGCTTGAAACTCTCATTTTTTTGTCATGGACGGATTTCTTTGGTGAATAAGTTTCTAAGTTGTGATGATACCACAACTTTTCTTAGCATGGCGTGAAAGTTATTGAGGTCGAGTCAAATAGTTAATATCATGGTATACACACGATTTTTCATGAATTGTAAATAGTTAATATCATGGTATACACACGATTTTTCATGAATTGTTAACCTGTACATTGTTAGTTGTTTCAAATTTTCAGTTTTTATTTTATGTGTGGAAGAAAATGAAGTTGTATGGAATAGCTAATGAGCTTGTATAGTCTTTGTAATCTTGATCTTCATATCTGATGACGTATAGTCTATATTTGGGCCACGAGCCCAAATGATAAACATTACTAAAGCCCAAATCCACCACAAGTGGGCTATCATAACAGTGATTTGGGCCGCATTACCAATGGGTTGGACTCACGTAGGCCCAAGCCCAACCAAACTATTTATGGTCTAGATAAGGAGCTTCTATTTACGGATAAAGATCCTTGGACCGGATAAGCACCATGTGTGCGAAGAGTAAGGAGCATGAAACCTACAAGGATTATGCGCCTATATATAGAACGATATAATTCTTGTTAAAAGGACGATTTACAAAACCCTAACTCTTCAATATAACCCTAAACCGATTACTTACTCTCACGCCGGAGGATAATCGTGGGACTAACGGTGTTTGTTTACTTTCTTAGTGCATAGGTTTCAAGCATTAAGAGCTAATTGGTACGAGAGCATGAGTCCAAACTAGGAACGCCCAACTTTTGTATCAACAAGTGGCGCCATCCGTGGGACCCTACACTGAACTAGAATGACGAAGAACAAAAACTCAAGCCAGCAGACTCCGCAGTTGGAAAAAACACGTGGTGACCCCCAGAGGAAGAACCCTCAAGACTTGACCTCTAGGCATGCCTCTGGGACAACCAGTGTGCCTGGTCACCAAGGAACGGAACCAACCCTACCTCTCCCAGCGATAGAATTGCCTATAAGGACTACTGAAACCACTACGGTGGTCCCAAGCGTTGAAGAACTTCAGCGCACCCTCTTCAATACTCCTCACCAAACGGCACCTATAGTGGACAACACTGTGCCACCTGGCGCACCCAGCCGAGATAGGGTGCCCAATGTTGAGGCAGAAATGCTTGCAACGGAAGAGAACACGCCTGATTTAACGTTAAGTAATTTTGTATCCCCAAATTACGAAACCCTAACCGCCCTCATGCAAGAAGAAGCAAGGAGAAGGTCAAGTATGAGCCTGCAAGCCCGGCTCAACTTTGGTCCTGAACGCGAAACATCACCACCGCGCTACCAAAGAGGGGGCGCGAAAATAACGATAGACGTACCAATATCCATGATAGACTTGGTACAACATCTGACTCACAATACTCGGAGGAATATGAAGATAGCGAGAGGCGCACCAATGTTCACTCCAAACTTGGTAGTCGAAGGATGCAAGATAGACTTGGACGTCAACATTCACTAAGCGAAAGCTCCTCCAAGTCTGGGAGCAGAAGAATTCACGACAGGTTGGGAAGGCGAACTTCCCCAAGTGAAAGCCCCTCAGGCTCTTCCTCTGAGGAAAACCGGCGCAAGCGCCGCAAAAGAGATAACCTCTCCTCCAGTGACTCCTCGGACAACGAGGACAAAGAGACAGGACACTGGAAGTCCAAAGGAAGACGTCGCGAGGAAGAGGACGAAGACGTATCTCTTCCTTGGCGTCGTCAGAAAGTTGATGCATTTACACGACGCATCAGCGATTACTCTGATCGTAAGAAAAGGCGCATGCCCACTAATGTTAAAACATATGATGGAACGGGTGATCCTGATGACCACCTAAAAATTTTTGAATCCGCTGCTACTATCGAAAATTGGCCACAACCTGTGTTGTGTCATATGTTTAACTCCATATTAGTAGGGAATGCGCGCACTTGGTTTAGCAAGCTTCCACGTAGGAGCATAGACGGGTTTGAAGAGTTGCGAAAAGCATTCCGCTTAAACTTCACCCAAAGAAAGAAGTGCGCTAAAAACCCTGTTGAATTAGCCAGAGTAAAACAACGCCAAGGGGAATCGACCAGTGCTTACATGGAACGCTTCAAAGATGAATGTATACATGTCAAGGCGTGTCCCGAAGTCCTAAAAATTTCAGGGTTCATGAATGGGATTAATAACCTAGAACTCATTAGGAAGTTAAACGACAAGGTTCCCCAAACCTTCGATGAACTAATGAAGCGCACAAGATCCTTCATCCAAGGAGAAGCAGCTGCTGCAGACAGTAAAAAAGGCTACTCAAATTATAGGCAGCAAGAACAACCTAGGAGACAATCCAATGACCAGAGCAGCAATCGCAGCAAGAATTATCGCAGTCAGGGAAGTGAACGAGATAATGAAAAGTATACCCCCCTCACAAAGACTCTGAGGGAAATATTTGTAACAAAAGGCGCAAACTTCCCAAAACCCCCACCAATGCGCACCCCAGAGGACAAGCGCATATGGAACGAATACTGCGATTACCATGGACAAAAGGGCCATACCACCAACGAGTGTGTCCAGCTACGACAACTAATTGACAAATTAGTAAAGGAGGGTAGAATGGATCATCTCGTCAAGAATATTAAAGAAGGGAAGGACAAACAAAAGAATGGAGGTAAAAAAAGAACCTTCCAAAGATAAAGCGGACATTATCTACATGATACAGTCATGGCAGCGCAAAACAAAGCAAAAAGTCAGTCAAAAATTCTCTTCAGAGAATGAGATATCCTTCCCCACTCTAGCTGCGGACAACGCAGTAATAGAGCCCCTGACCATCGAGATACATACTGGGGGACACGATATTCGCCGCATGTATATCGATGGAGGAGCATCCGCAGATATTCTGTATGAACACTGCTTTAAAAGGCTACGACCTGAGATACAAAGTCAGTTCATACCGGCCACGATGTCGCTGACTGACTTCACAGGAGAAAAGATATGGCCTATGGGGCAACTACGCTTAGTTGTAGTTGTGGGCGATGAACAACACTCTACAGCAACGTGGATAAACTTCATGATAATCAAGTCTCCTTCACCGTACAACGGCATCATTGGGAGACCTGGAATATCATCTATGCGCGCTATACCATCCACAACACATGGGATGCTCAAATTTCCAGTAGAAGGAGGGATTGTCACCCTCTACAATACCACGGTGCCGCCTAAAGAATGCAACGCGGTAACCAATGAGGTGGAGAATGTTCCAGAACAGCGCGCAGTAAAAATACCAAACCTAAAGGTTGCCATTCACCCTGAATACCCAGATCAACAAATATCGATTGGAGGATCTCCATCTGACAAAGGTAAAGCAGCTGTGTGCGCACTCTTGCAAAAGAACCTAAGTATCTTTGCGTGGGAACCAAAGCACATGACCGGAGTGCCACGCTCTATTACGGAGCACAAGGTACAAATCCGACAAGGATTTCCCCCAATACGACAGAAAAAGCGCGGCCAAGCTCCTGATCGCGCAAAAGCCATCTTGGAAGAAGTGCACAAACTGGTAGACGCAGGCATCATGCGGGAAGTCTACTACCACGACTGGCTTTCCAACCCAGTAATGGTAAAAAAAAAAAAAAAGTGATGGCAGTTGGAGAATGTGCATAGACTTCACTGATCTTAATAAAGCATGTCCACAAGACTGCTACCCGCTACCAGAAATTGACTGGAAGATAGAATCCCTATGCGGATATCCCTTTAAATGCTTGCTAGATGCATACAAAGGGTACCATCAAATTCAGATGGCAGAGGAGGATGAAGAAAAAACAGCCTTCCACACAAGTCAAGGGGTATATTGCTACACAAAAATGCCCTTTGGTCTAAAGAACGCGGGTGCAACATACCAGCGATTGGTGGACATGGCTTTGGAAAAACAAGTAGGTCGCAACTTGGAAGTTTACGTTGATGACCTTGTCATAAAGAGTCACACAGAGGAAGAATTGGTGCGCGACATTGAGGAAACCTTCAAAACATTTGGAAAAATAAACATGAAGTTAAATCCCAAGAAGTGCACATTTGGCGCGACATAAGGCATGTTCCTTGGGTACTTAATAGAACCTGACGGCATCAAGCCTTGCCCAGAAAAGACAAAAGCTGTCATTGATCTTCCCACACCGCGCACATTGAAAGAAGTCCAGTCATTAAACGGAAAGCTAGTTGGGCTAAACCGTTTTTTATCCAAGTCAGCAGACAAATCACTCCCTCTCTTTAAAACACTTACGAAGTGCACAAAAAAGGGAGATTTTTGTTGGACTGAGGAGGCAGAGAAAGCCTTCCAACAACTAAAACAGCACCTTGCATCACTTCCCAAACTTGTCGCACCGCGACCAGGGGAAGAGTTGATCATGTACTTATCTGCAACCCATGGAGCAGTTAGCGTAGTATTATTAACAGATAGGAACTCCGTTCAAACCCCCATATACTTTGTAAGCAAGGCAATGAAAAAGACAGAGACTAACTACAGTGCTATGGAAAAGCTGTTCCTAGCTCTAGTATTCGTAGCTAAAAGACTGCGCAGATACTTTCAGGCGCACCCAATAGCTATAATCACAGACCAGCCCATCAAACAAGTTATCTCTAAACCTGACGCATCAGGACGGCTGCAAAAGTGGAGTGTGCTGTTGAGTGAGTATAACATCTCATATAGACCACGCACTGCAATCAAGGGGCAGATATTAGCCGACTTTATTGTTGAAAAGCCAGATATCGATACTCCACCTTCAACAGGCAAGACAGAGTTACAAGAACCATGGGTTCTATTCATAGACGGATCCTCATGTGTGGATGGATCAGGCGCAGGCCTTATCCTTACTAATCCAGAGGGGGTAAAATTCACCTACGCACTGCGCTTCGAATTCATAGCCACAAACAATGAGGCAGAATACGAAGCCCTACTCGCTGGACTGCGTATTGCAATTCAAATGGGTGTACGCAACCTAGAGGCAAATGTGGATTCCAGGCTAGTAGCTAACCACGTGCTAGGTGAATATGAAGCCAAGGATGAACACATGATTCAATACCTTGAGAAAACCAAGTCTTTAATTCAGAGCTTTGATAGGTTCACAATCAAACAAGTACCTAGAGGAAACAACAGGAAAGCTGACGCGCTTAGCAAGATCGCATCTACAAGCTTTGCGCACCTATCAAAACAACTATTGGTAGAAACTCTAAAAAACAAATCAATCTTGGAGATGGAAGTATCCACGGTGATAGAGGAACAGGATCCCACGTGGATGACACCTATCATTGAATTTATAAGCAAAGGAATCTTACCACAAGATTAGAAGGACGCTCGAAGGGTGCGGCGCACAGCGCAGAGATTTGAACTCCGAGATGGCATCCTATATCGACGTTCATTCCTACAACCTTGGCTCCGATGTGTTGGACCTCTTCAAGCAGATTATGTACTCCGAGAAATTCACGCTGGATCATGTAGCATGCACTCGGCACCACGGTCCGTAGTGGCGCGCGCCCTGCGATCAGGATATTATTGGCCTACTATACACCATGACGCACGGGATATGATAAAGAAATGCAGTAATTGCCAAGTCTACAAGCCAATTCCGCGCCGACCACAACAAGAGTTAACCCCCATCACCTCACCATGGCCATTCTATAAATGGGGCATCGACATCGCAGGCCCTTTCCCAGTTGCAGCGGGAGGGCTAAAATTCCTCACCGTAGCCATAGACTATTTTACCAAGTGGATTGAGGCAAAAGCAGTGGTGAGCATCACTGGTAACCAGGTAAAACGTTTCGTGTGGGACAACATTGTGTGTCGCTTCGGACTACCTGGGGAAATTATCTCAGACAACGGAAAACAATTCTGCGATAACCCATTCAAAGATTGGTGCGCACAATTGAACATCACACAACACTTCGCTTCAGTGAAACACCCACAAACCAATGGCTTGGTTGAACGTGCGAATCGCAGTCTAGGCGAAGGAATAAAAGCGCGCCTTGACAGACATAAAGGAAAATGGGTGGACGAATTGCCACATGTTTTATGGGCACACCGCACGACAATCAAAACCAGTACCGGAGACACACCATTCTCTCTTGTCTATGGGACAGAAGCCGTCATACCAGCCGAAATTGGAATGCCAACTATACGTACAGCGGAAATAAACGTCACAACAAATGACGAGGAGCGGTGCATAGACTTGGACTTGCTGGAAGAAAGGCGTGAACGCGTAACTATACGCGAAGCGAAGGCTAAAGCAAATATGAAGAAGTATTATGATGCAAAGGTCAAACACACTTCTTTCATGCCTGGAGACTTTGTATATCGCGCTAATGATGCAAGCTACGCAGAAGACACGGGCAAGCTTGGACCCAAATGGGAAGGACCGTATGAGGTCACGGATGCACTAGGTAATGGTGCATACAAGCTGCGCGATATGGAAGGCCACGAGCTGGCACGCACTTGGAATATCTGCAATCTAAAGAGATGCTATCTTTAGAAAAGGCTACGGCCCACAAACAGACAACCTTGCACTTTAGTACGTGCCCAATAAATGTCTGTCTTTGAATTTTCTTTTCTTTTTTAGGAATTGTCTTTTATCTTCCAAAAACTTGCAAGTATTAATAAAACGTTGTGGTTTCTAGCTAACTCCATAACACACTTCACTTTATTGCGTACATTTCTATTATGTTTCAATATTGTTATTTTATATTTTGCCTACATGGCGTGCATGCACTTATTAAGACCCACGATGGCAGAAAGGATGAGTAAACCTACTAACTAACTCGTTGAGTAAGAAGGTTGCAAACCCATTAAAACTGGATCACGCATCCTTGCTAAGCGCCTTACCTTCAAGACGTTGAAGTAAGTTTTTACGCGCATTCCACGAAGGATGCGCA